>JAWNMP010000202.1:0-20729 GCA_035043875.1 Drosophila paucipuncta
TCATCAAATATTACTATGTATATTTACCTGATGATCTAGGTAGGGTGGGCATCTGCTGTGGCAATTACATCAGCCCAGCTCAAACGACGAAAACCCAGGAGTGTCGCCTCCATATTATATTTATGAGATCGTTCCTATTCCCTTTTCCTCTCTTCCCTCTCACAAGTAATTTGTTCGAACTATAACCGCACGCGATATCTTTTAATTAGCATTATGCACAGCGAGCACGTAGCGCAAGAAACTTTAAGGAACCACGACCAACTACCGATCATACGACCGGAACCAGTGCGTGCACCACTTCTTGTATGCTACATTAACATCTGCTCGTCAAATACCAGGTTATATGCTACATTAATATG
Source organism: Drosophila paucipuncta (assembly GCA_035043875.1). Taxonomy (NCBI): domain Eukaryota; kingdom Metazoa; phylum Arthropoda; class Insecta; order Diptera; family Drosophilidae; genus Drosophila; species Drosophila paucipuncta. Next base: position 360 of record JAWNMP010000202.1, read on the forward strand.
AATTAAATTAGCGCCCAACGTAAAGGCCCGAATGACACATATGCTTCGAACCGGCCTGAACCAATCGGACCAAACTTCAATTAAAGAATTTGTGTCAAAATACCTGACACTTAACGTTCGATATCTTTTATTACCTCCCATCCTTCTCTTAATTGACCCCTTGTCCTTGTTATGCTACGGATCCAGGACAATTATAATCCCAATAGCTAGAGTGTGTAGACTTTGACTTGCTGGATGTGTTATAACTTTGATTGGATATAACTCAGTTGTTAAATAATAGTTTATATATCTTGTTTACTTATTACTGCAGCCATTCCCTTTAAATTCACTTTGGATACATTTCAACACTACCGGGACGACTGTTTTATGCAGATACCGAATTCCCCCTTTGCACAATATCCCTTTCAGAAACCTTAAGGAATTTCGCTGAACTTGGATTAAGCTTTCTAAGCGCAATCCACCCCGAAATGACATATAGTTTCCTGAGTCCACTTTTGTCTAATATCCTTTTCAGAAACTTTTGGGAATTATGCTGCACGAGGATTAAGCAGCTTTCTAAGGGCAATCCGCCCAGAAATGACATTTAGTTTCCTGATTCCCCTTTTGCCTAATATCCTTTTCAGAAACCTTAAACCTTTGCTGGACGAGGATTAAGCACATTTTAAAGCGGAATCCGCCACGAAAAGACATATAGTTTCCTGGCTCTCCTTATAATTTCCTTCCTGTTGTATCAAAATTATATGTTTAAATTAAATAATGATAAACTAGATTTGGTTAATCAAATTTTCGATAGAGCGATCTCGTCGTTTACCCTCGACAATGGCACCGACCTTGGGTTTCGCTCGAAGCCAGAGCATTCAGATCTGTAGCCACTCTGTACTCAACGATGAAAGGAATGTGATCGGAGTTAAACTCAATTCTCTCGGATATACCAAGACAGTCAGACCGGATCCCAGTGTACACAGCAATGTCAATTGTTGTTGGCCTATGGTTGTCGTACGAGTAGTGTGTTGCACCACCCGTGGCAAGTACTTGGAGGTTGGAGTCTCTCACGCAATCCGCAAGCGCAATCCAACGGCGAGTATCCAACGCTGCACCCCAGAGATGGTGTTAAGCATTCCAGTCTCCAGCAATTAGGATTCCTTTAACGACAGCACATTCTGGGCTTGGCCAACTTAATGAAGTCAGTGCATGGTGTTGCAGTGAAGATTTTATGATTACTGCTGATCCGCCACGCATGCGATCCGAAGGATGATTGGCAAGGTAAATATCGTAACCTACTGCGATCTGGAGTAGTAGTGAGTCTCGCAGACCAACATTACATCTATTTGATGGCATTGTATAAATACCTCCAACTCATTGACGTCGTTTACCCTCGACAATGGCACCGACCTTGGGTTTCGCTCAAAGCCAGACACCAAGGAATGCTTCTACAACCAATCAGGCACCACATTTCGAAAACTCTCTTCTTCTGGTGGGAGAGCTAGCGAATGGTAGTGGCGCTACCATAAAAGTGTCCCGGAAGTTTATTGGCCAGACTTGTGCGTTGCCCTTATATAATATAAGGAACATAAGGATCGAAATGGAACATCATTTGACGATTTTTTGGGATCATAGCTGCCTTAGCGGATACAATGTCCGAGCCCATATCTGAAAAGTCTTTGGTAGACCTGTTGGCTCACATTCAGCATAAGGTATTATATGAGCCTGCTAACTCTGTGAAAGATTTGCGTCACCTAGTTCGAACTGGAGAAATCATCATAAAATCAGATTTAAAAGCAAAGCAATCAGTTGGTACTCGACGACTGGTGAATGCCATTTTCGAAACCAAATCTAAGTTGCTCTCTGACGAAGAAACTGCATCCGATATTGAGTATGACTTGTCGGTGGTAGATTTCTCATGCTGGAATTGCGCCGAAAAAGGTCACCGTTATGGCTGCGGTAAAATAGACACTTACGAACCTCGTTGTATAAACTGCAGTGCAAGCGTTTTAAAAAGTATGACGCACGTACACCGCAGAGGGGGTACGCAAACAACAAAGCGACCAATACTGACTAACCTTGTCATGTCAATCCATTCAACCAGACTTACCTTCCAACTATCATGTTGACCTACCGGACAGACAAAAAACCCGTTCTAAACGTCGCAGAATTGATTTTAAAAATGTATGTCGAATAGAAAAAAAATTTCTGTTCAATAGCTTCAATAGCCACACCTAATGATTTCTCATGACCTTCGGGCTCACTAATGGATAAAATAGTTCCAGCGCATTTGCGTAACGAAGTCTTTATTTACCGACGACTTACTGATTATTTCAGATTCCTTCGACTGCCATCTCGAAGTCCTGTCGATGGTTGCCTCACATTTATCTCGTGCTAATCTTACCCTTAACTTCGAGAAAAGTAAATTTCGCCGACGAGGAGTTAAGTATTCGGGCCATTTAATTGGCAATAGCATTATCAGCACAGATCCAAACAAAATATCAGCCGTTAAGGACTTTCCAATTCCACGCTCAGTAAAACAAGTTCGCAGGTTCCTTGGCATGACTGGATGGTATCATAAATTTATCAGAAATTATGCTTCTATTTCATCTCCATTGTCTGATACTCTCAAGGCAAAACGGAAGTTTGAATGGACAGAGGAAGCTCAATAAGCGTTCGAGCTGTGTTGATGCAGACCAATAGTGAAGGTGACGATGTGCCAATTGCATTTATGTCAAGGAAACTTAATCGTGCTATGCGGCTGTTTTGGCAGTAAAAAAATGTAATGGCTCATGATCCAATTGGAACTTAGTTGACGGCTAGCCCGTTGGCTTACCGTCGATCCGAGCATGTGGCCGACAATAAGGTTGCAGATAATGTATGCTGGAAACTTTGGGTGCCACAGCCTCTGATATTGCCTGCACTTAAAACAGCACATGATGATTCCTTACATGCGCATGGTGGAATAAACAAAACCTTAGAAAAACTCAGAAGGTTTTATTACTGGCCAAATATGGTAACAGATGTAAAAAATTATATAAATGCTTGCGACTTTGTAAGGCAACGAAGCAATCAGACTTTAAAACCTATAATGGAACATACTGGCCAACTACTGCGGTTCTTTCAAAAGTTATTTGTTGATTTTCTTTGATTTTAACCACGCAGAAAATCTGGAAATATAGGCATTTTTGTTCTACTAGACTAATGTCGAAATTTCCATTTTTGAGGACCGTCCGAAAATGTACTGCTCAAGCTGTCAGGCATTATTGGGAAGAAGATCTATTCCATTGCTTTGAAATACTCGAAACAATAGTATCTGACAACGGAGTTCAGTTTAAATCTAAGTCTTTCAACTGCTTGCGAGACAAATACAAAATTATCCATACCTATACAGCGTATTATTCTCCTCAGCTAGTGCTTCAGAGAGAGAGAGTTAAACGATCCGTTCTTTAGCTATCAAGGCATATGGGACCCCAGCCATCGTAACTGGGATGAGAAATTGAGTTTCATAAACTGTGCCCTTCGTTCAAGCTTTCATTTAGCCATTAACACAAGCCCTTAAATTGGCATTTTTAGTCGAGAAGAATATTTTAATCTCTTGGGTAGTAAGGAGAAAGATTCTATGCAATATCAGCACGCACATAAATAAAACGGCCTACAACTTGCTAGCCAGAGAAGTGACATTCAAAATCGGTCAAGAAGTTTATAGGCGCAACTTTCAGCAAAGCAACGTTGCGAAGGGATACAGCTCTAAACTACTCTAAGCTTCGTCAAACCCGAATTCGTAGGAAAGTTGGTAATTATTACTACGAGTTGGAGGATTCTCACGGAATGCTTATTGGCAAATTCCATGCAAAAGATATTAAGCAATGATTCTATTGTCGGCAAGCGTGAATCCCGCTCGTTGTGTTCCACCCCAAGCGTGATTTTAGTGGCGGGAAAGTGTAGTGCGCTTGCCTAAGTTAATAAAATTGTATGCCTACGATTGCTTTGGTTTATTTTAATACCAAACCGAGCTTTGTCGACACCCTCTATGGGATATAGTACAATGTCGAGCCCTTTTTGGTAAGTTGATTAAAAATTTGTCTGAAAGCTGCTCTTGAGTTTTTGCCTGGTTTTTTTTTCTTTTTCGTGAATATAGAAAAGTTACACCTGGACGTGATGAAAATCGTCCCTAACCCGAATTTTTTTTCAACTGAACGAATAATGTAATTGCCACCGGCCAAAAATTCTTTGTGGGCACGTGCGTCTCCGACAAACAAATACAAATTATTTCGTGGTGGTACAATATATTCCAAAATGTTTCATCGGCATTAACCATTAGTGCAATCAACTACAATGATTTGCCTGCTAAACGAGAAAAAAAACTATGAGCTTAAATAACTAAAATAAATCTACGGTAACTAAATATACGTAAATATAATATTTTTTTTTTTTTTTTTTTTTTTTTTTTTTTTTTTGCGGGGGGGGGGGGGGGGAAAACGTGAACAATTTAACTGCTGGAAAAAAAATATATGTGTTTTTGTCACGGAACTGATCGGCTGATTCAGCCGAGTGCACAGCCAAAGTGGAGTTTTCCAGCGCCAACCGCCGCCAGCTCGGCTCCACGGTAAAGCTCGGCTCCGCTGCACCACATTGGTATGGAGAGGATTGAGGTTTCCCCAAGTCTACAGTGTCTGACGATTCATCAAGCGTCCCAGCATACATGCATACAATTTGCATAACCTTAACTCATTTTTAATAGTGTAGTGAATATTTTATTATTATTATTTGTAGTATAAAAAAACAAAAAAAAATTTAATAATAACTAATTAAAAATTAAATTAATTACTTATTACAATTATCAAAGTCTATATAAAATGAGATCAAAATATGAACCATATTGAGTCCAATTGGTGAAAACAAATTGTATTAAACGAAAAAACAAGTGAAGAAACGAAAAAAATTACACTCGTAAACATTAAAATTGTTCGTTTGAATTTAATCCAAATCAACATCTCTCAAGCCTATCAGAAACCCCGCTTACAAAAGATCTTTGGATGTGGAGGATATTGTAGTAAGTGCATCTGATCACTAACATTTCTTTTCGTTTAAATTTTATTGTTTGTAAGCAGCAATATAACTTAGATGTTAAAGTGTGTTAAAATGTGAAGAAGTGTAAAATTGCAAGTGCAAAACTCGCTCAATTTGGTGATGAGAAAGAAATCATAGATAAGAAAAAAAAACTCACTCAACTTTGATCGCCCTTACACTGATCGGAAGACTTTTGAGTGGGCTTTTAAGTTGTTAAATAAAATTAAAGCGCAGCTCAAAAGTCGAAGTCGCTGCGGCCATATGTATATGAAACATAGAAATAGAAATGAAACGTTCGAATAAAACAAATAAATAAATAAATATATATGGGAAATAAAAATAAATAAATAAAATATAAATAACATAATAAATATATATTATTATTATTAATATTATGGAAAAAATAATAATAAATAAATAATCAATTTGGTGTTAACCTAATACTCATTATGTTCAGAGATATTTTTTTGATTTCGTTTTCATTGTTTTTTATTTTTCGATTTAAGGTAAAAATTTAAATAAATTATATTCGCAATATAAAAAATAGTTATATACATTACAAAAGCAAATAAAGTGAACTTGAATATGGGTTTATAAAAAACGTAAAAATTTAAATAGTGAGGACAAAAATTAATTCATTATGTTAACTATCGAAATTGTATATCTAATATTTTTTCGCGTTCTAACCAAAAATTAATACAATAAAAAGATCTAATTAGCTAATTATTATTCATAACAAGTTGGTAAATATAATTTTATTTTTTTTTTTATAAAACATCGAGTTGTTAAGGTATGAATGGAAAATATCAGTGAATTGAAATCTATAACATAGACATAGAACTGGTTTTAGCAGATAATAAATAAGATTAAATATTACATTTGCATCTCATTAATTTAACGCCCAACAGTCCAGCTGGTATGGAGGCGCTTCAACCTCCTGCGCGTTGAATTTGACCGAAGTGTGCAAGCCAAAGTGTGGACGTGGTTAGTGCAACCGTCATTAGGTACGGACTCGTATGTCGGTTAATTTGTTGTGTGACTGTCGGTAAAGCGAAGTCGTTGTGCAGCGTCCTGTTACTCACGTATGGAGCACTCGATATGTCTCTGAGCACCTTGTTGTGCAAGACTTGAATTTGGTTTTATGCAAGACTTTGCAGCTGTGCCCAAAATTGAACCCCATATGTCCATGTGGGTACGATGATGCTCCTGTACACCAGCAGCTTTTGCTAGATGGTCTCAGCGAATGTTTTTTATCTACGGCAGCTGCGGAGATGGATGTGTTTGCGCAAGGTAAGTTTCCTGTCCAGAATATACCCAGGTACAGAAAATGGTTCTCCTGAGGTATGCCCAGTATGTGAGTCGAACAGTTGGACAGTGTAGTAGTGCGAGACTGGTTCCCATTGACGCAGATGTTCCCTGGTTGGCCCAAGTACTAAAGACATCCAAGAACCTCTGCGTAACCGCAGCTGCTCTCAAGCTTTGGTGGAGTTTGCAAGAACACAGTGTCATCCGCATATGTGGCAAGCAGTGTTTCTGGTACGGGATCGTCAAGTCCAGCGGTGTACAAAGTGTACAAGGCAGATCCAAGGACACTACCCTGCGGTACACCCGCTCCTAATGAAGCGGATGTTTGTTCGCTCGCGCCTAACTTCTACCATAAAAGAACGCCCAACTGTAAGACCTGGAGAAAGTACTGCGTCGATAGTAGCAAGGACATAGCTTCAAAAGCAGCCATCATGCCATACGCGATCAAATGCCTGCTGGATATCCAGAAAGACGGCAGAGCTGTACTGCTTATTTTCCAAGGCCCGAGGACTGTGTACTACTCGATGAACTTGCCTGGTGTATCATGGTGATGCCTGAAGCCAAACTGATGACCAGGAATGGCCCTCTGAAAGCCACTTACTGCCGACAATCTTCCCAGAAATATTTTTTCAAATATCTTGGAGAAAGTGGACAGCAAGCTTATCGGTCGATATGACGAGACAAGATTACCCGGGTAATCCAGGTTTCCGGAATCATCGCACCGTCACAGACACTTCCGAGTGGAAAGTGTTAGTATGCGAACCATGGATTAAAATATTTGCTCTTAATGTCAAACAGCAGCGCTGCAGTTCGTACGCAGCCCGCCTAAAGTCCCTTAGATCCAACGGATTGCGTGAGCGCATATATTGACGACGCAGTGCTCTCTTGTCTCTTACAAGATCCAAAACCTCTGGTTTTAAAAGAGGCTGGGCTGGACTGGGAGGCGAACAACGTATTTGGCCAAGCTTGGAGTATTCCGCCGCCACGTTAATATTACGCAGGAATAACTCCGCTGCGTCGTCAATATTTGCTTTGCTTTGCGCCACAGAAGACGTGTCTTGGGAGCATTCAGAGCTGCAGCCACTCTGTCCTCAACGATCAAAGGGATGTGATCGGAGTTAAGCTCAATTCTCTCGGATATACCAAGACAGTCAGACCGGATCAGCATACACAGCAATGTCAATTGTTATTGGCCTATGGTTGTCGTACGAGTAGTGTGTTGCACCACCCGTGGCAAGTACTTGGAGGTTGGAGTCTCTCACGCAATCCGCAAGCGCGATCCCACGGCGAGTGTCCAACGCTGCACCCCAGAGATGGTGTTAAGCATTCCAGTCTCCAGCAATCAGGAGCTTTGAGGCCAAGCTCTTCGAAGAGACATTTATAGTCTTCTATTTCCCACACAAAACGTGGTGGCCAATAGACAGCCGCCAAGACTACTTCGTCTTGATTAGTAGAACCTTTAACGACAGCACATTGTGCGCTTGGCCAACTTAATGAAGTCAGTGCATGGTGTTGCAGTGAAGATTTTATGATTACTGCTGATCCGCCTCGCATGCGATCAGAAGGATGATTGACAAGGTAAGTAAAATAACCTACTGCATGCGATCAGAAGGATGATTGACAAGGTAAATAATGTAACCTACTGCGATCTGGAGTAGTAGTGAGTCTCGTAGACCAACATTACATCTATTTGATGGCGTTGAATAAATAACTCCAACTCATTGGCGTTATTTGCGAGGCCATTGACCATTGGCCATTGACCATTGCGCCATTGACAACAAACGCCAATGCGCAACCCAACTTGGCTTATCTGTTTGCGACTACCGCATTGTGCATCAGGCTCATCCTGGTCCGTAGGTGTCTCACTGAACTTGTCGAATTTTGACATAAGACTGTCAAACTGGAGCTGGGAGTGCTCTTGGTACAGATCAGGCTGCTGCACTTGCTAAAATTGTTGCAGAGGGGGCTGCTGATGATGCTGGCGCTGTGGCTGCTGGTGTTGTTGTTGATGTCGTGGTTGTTGCTGCCGTTCTTGCTGTATGTGCTGTTGCTGTTGGTATTGCTGCTGCGGGCGTTGCTGCTGCTGGTGTTACTGCGAGTGTTTCTGTTGTAGCTGGGTGCGCTCTCAATACCAAGCACAAAGTTCGCCAGTTGTGACGTCGACTTTCTTTTTGTGGTGTTGCTCAGGAACATGCGTCAACTTGTTGAACCCATGAAAGTTGTTGTTGCTGCTGCGGAGGCTGCTTTTTTGTATAGTTAGTGCAACAAGCTCATAAAAAAGCATCTTCGAATAATGTACAATATAAAAATATTAGATGTTACAAAATGAAAATTAATCACCCGTAGACTAAATTAAAATAAATGAATACCGGTTATTAGAATAGTGTTAAAATTAATAAATTTTTTTTCTTTGGGAGTCACAATGAATGGAAAATGAAACGCGCAATGAATGGAAAATGAAATAAGTATTCGTTGTTTCAGGGATCATCAAATATTACAATGTATATGTACCTGATGATCTAGGTAGGGTGAGCATCTGCTGTGGCAATTACATCAGCCCAGCTCAAACGACGAAAACCCAGGAGTGTCGCCTCCATATTATATTTATGAGATCGTTCCTATTCCCTTTCTCTCTTCCCCTCACAAGTAATTTGTTCGAACTATAACCGCACGCGATATCTTTTAATTAGTATTATGCACAGCGAGCTCGTAGCGCAAGAAACTTTAAGGAACCGCGACCAACTACCGATCATACGACCGGAACCAGTGCGTGCACTCCCTTCTTGTAGGCTACCACTAACATCGGCTCGTCCAATCCCAGGTTATATGCTACATTAATATTAATTAAAATGGCGCCCAACGTAGGGCCCGAAAGGCCAGAATGGCCCGAATGACACATAAGCTTCTGAACCGGCCTGAACCAATCGGACCAAACTTCAATTAAAGAATTTGTGTCAAAATACCTTACACTTAACGTTCGACATCTTATATTACCTCCCATCCGTCTTTTAGTTGACTCCTTGTTTTGTTATGCTACGGATCCAGGACAATTCAATAGATTTCATGGCCTAGTATTATAATCCCAATAGCTAGAGGGTGCAGACTTTGACTTACTGGATGCGTTATAACTTTGCTTGGATATAACTCAGTTGCTAAATAATAGTTTAATCTATTACTCCTTGTTACTTATTACTGCAGCCATTCCCTTTAAATTCACTTTGGATACAGTTCAACACTACCGGTACGGCTGTTTTATGCAGATACCGAATTCCCCTTTCGCATAATATCCCTTTCAGAAACCTTAAGGTTTCGCCGAACTTGGATTAAGCTTTCTAAGCGCAATCCACCCCGAAAAGACATATAGTTTCCTGAGTCCACTTTTGCCTAATATTCTTTTCAGAAACTTTAATCAGCGAGAAAAAAAAATATTAAATCAAAAAAACGAGAATTTTATTTGTATTTAGTTTTTCATTTATTTTTTGTGTTGTAATCAGTTCAATCAGTGTGATTTGTGCGTATGCCGCCTCCACTCTGCCAGAGTGCGTGTGCTGGGTGGCCGCATATTCAGTCAATATGAGCGACATCTCCCATACCGCCACTGACGGTGATGCGCCAGATACTGCTGTTCCTTGGTGCTCGCCTTCTGTTGCCTTACAGACCAGCGAACTCCGCTATAATCTGCGGTCTCGCCTGGCGAGCGGTAACAGCAACAATAACAACAACGCAAATAACGAAAATACTAACAATTCCAAGAGCTACAACAACTACATCATCAAGAACACCGTCAACAACAAAAACAATGTCCACAAAAACATTAAAAACACTAACAATGCCAACAACAACACTAACAAAAAAACAGAAAATTGCGATAGTTGAAGATGAAATTGACTTGGATGCAGTGCCGCCTTCTTCTGCTGGAGCTCGTGCACCGCCACATGCGCTTGAGGATCTGCTGTCAGATTCTGACGCAGATGTCGAGTCGGTCGACATGGAAGAGATGGTCCCGCTGACTGCGTCTACTAGTAATGAAGTTACTCACGATGAGGACCCCAATCTAAGCACTGCCGCTGAGATACGCGATTGTTCCCTATCAAACGCACCAAATGTTGACTCTGTTGAAGTTCGGCCAACAAGAACATCTAAACCTCCCCCACTCATTGCTGAGGGTATCACCAACGTTGTTGGACTGCTGAAAGCACTAAATGCTGTTACACCGCCAGACAGCTTTATGCTCAAATGAGTGGTGGTGGTTCAGTCAGGGTAATGCCAAATGGTATTGACGCCTACAGGGCAATTCAGAGATTGTTCACGGATTAGCGAATCCCGTTTCATTCATACCAATTGAAAGAAGATATAGGTTTCCCGCGTGGTGATCAGGGACTGCATCCATCCTTGCAGAAAATTGATCGCATCAGAGATGAGCTGGCCAGACTTGATACGCGCGTGTCCAAACCATCACAAGTCGAGTTACTAAAAGGAGCTGAATCTGTGTTCTTTGGAGTGGGAGCCGGCTGCAAATAACAAAGAGGTTTACAATCTTCGCTCCATCTCTCAGGTGCGCATTTCAGTCGAATGCCCTGACCGCCATATGGACATCCCCCAGTGCCACCGTTGCCAGGAATTCGGTCATACTATGAAGTACTGCCAAAAGCAGCATCGCTGTGAAGTGTGGCTCAGCACATGCAAGTCGGGTATGCGAAAGACCTTGGACGCTGACCCGAAATGTGCCAACTGCGGGGTAACCATCCAGCAAGCTGGAAGGGATGCTGCTTATCAGCGCGTTGCCAAGGAGCAGAAGCTTCGGCCAGTCGCGAGGACCGGCTGATGACCTATAAACATCGCGCCCAAGAACCCATTGCGGTTTCTCTTGTGCTGATGCTGCCAGACTTCAAACGGCTCCCTCAGGTGCTCAGGCTCTGCAGCAACTTGGGCAATAGCAACAGCAGCACCGTCAGCAGCAGGTCTGTCCTCATCAACCTCAACAGCCCCGCCAGCAACCGCAGCAGCAGCAACAACAATCCGATCGGGTCAGCAAGTTGCACCGCAGGTTCCGAAGCAACAGCACAAAAGAAAACTCAACGATACAAAGTTCGCCAGATGCTTAGGCTTCGTAAGCGCACACAGAAACAACATAATCACTCACAGCAACACCAGCAGCAGCTACGCCAGCAGCAGCAGCAACACCAACAGCAACAGCTCATACAACAAGAACGGCAACAACCACGACATCAAAACCAACACCAGCAGCCACTGCGCCAGCATCATCAGCAGCCCCCCAGCAACAATTTCAGCAGTGCAGCAGCCCATCCGTACCATGAGCACTCCCAGCTCCTGTTTGACAGTCTGATGTCGAAATTCGACAAGCTGACTGAGACACTTACGGCCATGATGAGCCGTTGCACGTTGCACTTGCAAACAGATGAGCCAAATAGGGTTGCGCATTGGCGTGTGGAACGCCATCGGCCTTGCAAATAACGCCAATGAGTTGGAGTTATTTATTCAACGCCATCAAATAGATGTAATGCTGGTCTGCGAGACTCACTACTGCTCCAGATCGCACTACAGGCTTCCAGGCTACGGATATAATCCTTGTCAATCAACCATCGGACCGCATGCGTGGCGGACCAGCAGTGATCATAAAATCTTCACTGCAATACCATGCGCTGACTTCATTAAGTTGGCCATGCGCACAATGTGTCGTTAAAGTCTCTAGTGATCAAGGCGAAGTAGTCCTACGGCTGTCTATTGTCCACCACGTTTTATGTGGGAAATAGAAGACTATAAATGTCTCTTCGAAGAGCTTGGCCCAAAGTTCCTGATTGCTGGAGACTGGAATGCTCAACCCCATCTCTGGGGTGCAGTATTGGACACTCGCCGTGGGATCTGCGCTTGCGGATTGCGTGCTCCAACCTCCAAGTACTTGCCACGGAGGTGCAACGAATTGAGCTAAACTCCGATCACATCCCCTTGATCGTGGAGTACAGAGTGGCTGCAGCTCTGAATTCTCTCAAGACACGCCTTCTGCCACGCAAGGCAAATATCACCCGATTCCGGCAGAGGTTGGAGCAGCTTGTCAATTTGAACATGGAGCTGAGTTCACCGGCTGATATTGACGACGCAGCGGAGTTATTCCTGCGTAATATTAACGTGGCAGCGGAATACTCCATGCTTGGCCAACTACCTTGTTCGCCTCCCAGTCCAGCCCAGCCTCTTTTAAAACCAGAGATTTTGGATCTGGTAAGACACAAGAGAGCACTGCGTCGTCAATATATGCGCTCACGCAATCCGTTGGATCTAAGGGACTTTAGGCGGGCTGCGTACGAGCTGCGAAAACTGCTGTTTGTCACTAAAAGCAATTATTTCCAAGATATGCTCCGCAATGCTGATCCCAATAAGAATCATTGATTCAATTTGTGGAAGGCAACGCGTTGTGTCAAGCGGCAGCCACTCAGGCGGATCCCCATTATGCAGATATTGCATCGGCGTTTGCGGACGAGCTGCAAAGTCGCTTCACGCCCTTTGCACTAGCATCGCCCAGCCAGGTACAGGACACTGAAGCATTTTTAAATGCAGATCTAGATCCTGTACAACCGATCACCCCTATCGCCCCTACTGAGCTCCGCTTACAGATTCGCAGGCTTAATTCCACTAAGGCCCCTGGCTATGATGGCGTTGACGGCAGAGTTGCTAAGGCCCTCCCAGAGAAGGGAGTATTGTTCTTGGTGCTACTTTTTAAGTCCATGGTTCGCATCCACCACTTCCCCACTCCGTGGAAGTGCGCTGTGATTGCAATGATTCTGAAACCTGGCAAGCTAGATAATCTTGTCTCGTCATATCGACCGATAAGCTTGCTGACCACTTTCTCCAAAATATTTGAAAAATATTTCTTGGAAGATTGTCGGCAGTTAGAGGCTTTCAGAGGGCCATTCTTGATCATCAGTTTGGCTTCAGGCATCACCACGGTACACCAGAGCAAGTTCATCGAGTAGTACAGCACGTCCTCGAAGCCTTGGAAAATAAGCAGTACAGCTCTGCCGTCTTCCTGGATATCCAGCAAGCATTTGATCGCGTATGGCATGATGGCCTGCGTTTTAAGCTTAAGTTTCTGCTACCATTGGCGCAGTATTTACTGCTCAGGTCTTACCTGCTTGGCCGCTCTTTTATGGTTGAAGTTAGGGCGAGCGATCAAACATCCGCCGCATTGGAGCTTGTGTAGGGGGTAGTGTCCTTGGACCTGCCTTGTTCACATTGTACACCGCGGACTTGCCGATACCAGTAGCAAGAAACACGCTGCTTGCCACATACGCGGATGACACTGTGTTCCTTGCTAACTCCACCACTGCTTGGAGAGCAGCTGCGGTTACGCAGAGGTTCTTGGATGGTTTTAGTACTTGGGCCAACCGGTGGAACATCTGCGTCAATGGGAGCAAGTCTCAGCACTGCACGTTCGCGCTCAGGAATGGTAATTGTCCAACTGTCCGACTCAACAACACGGTCATACCTCAGGAGAACCATGTTCGCTACCTGGGTATGTCTTTGGACAGGAAACTTACCTGGCGCAAACACATCCAGATCACTGCAGCTGCGTGTAGATCCAAAAAACGAAACTCAACTGGTTGCTGAAGCCATCAAGCAAACTCAGCTTGAGCAACAAGCTGCTGGTGTACAGGAGCATCATCATGCCTACATGGACATATGGAATTCCATTCTGGGGCACAGCCGCAAAATCCTGGATTAATCAAATTCAAGTTTTGCAGAACAAGGTGCTAAGAGACATCTCTGGTGCTCCACCATATGTGAGCAACAGAACTCTGCACAACGACTTCGCATTACCGACAGTCAGTCAACAAATCAACAGACATACAAGTCGGTATAATGACCGTTTGCACAACCACGTCAACCCTTTGGCCTGCACACTTGGGTCAAATACAACTCGCAGGAGGTTGAAGCGCCTCCACACCAGCGACCTCTGGACTGTAGGGCGTTAAATTAATGTGCCACAAATGCAATATTTGATGTTATTTATTAACTGCTAAAACCTGTTCTATGTTTATGTTATAGATTGTAATTCACTGCTATTATTCATTCTGTTCCAAATCAATGTTTTATAGCCTTTAAATAGGTTGATTAATGTTTAAAATATAACTGTTAAATAAAAAATAAAAAAAGAAAAGAAAAGAAACTTTAAGGAATTTTGCTGGACGAGGATTAAGCACCTTTTAAAGCGTAATCCGCCACGAAAATACATATAGTTTCCTGGCTCTCCTTATAATTTCCTTCCTGTTGTATCAAAATTAGATGTTTAAATGAAATAATGATAAACTAGATTTGGTTAATCAAATTTTCGATAGAGGCGATCTCGTCGTTTACCCTCGACAATGGCACCGACCTTGGGTTTCGCTCGAAGCCAGAGCATTCAGATCTGTAGCCACTCTGTACTCAACGATGAAAGGAATGTGATCGGAGTTAAACTCAATTCTCTCGGATATACCAAGACAGTCAGACCGGATCCCAGTGTACACAGCAATGTCAATTGTTGTTGGCCTATGGTTGTCGTACGAGTAGTGTGTTGCACCACCCGTGGCAAGTACTTGGAGGTTGGAGTCTCTCACGCAATCCGCAAGCGCAATCCAACGGCGAGTATCCAACGCTGCACCCCAGAGATGGTGTTAAGCATTCCAGTCTCCAGCAATTAGGATTCCTTTAACGACAGCACATTCTGGGCTTGGCCAACTTAATGAAGTCAGTGCATGGTGTTGCAGTGAAGATTTTATGATTACTGCTGATCCGCCACGCATGCGATCCGAAGGATGATTGGCAAGGTAAATATCGTAACCTACTGCGATCTGGAGTAGTAGTGAGTCTCGCAGACCAACATTACATCTATTTGATGGCATTGTATAAATACCTCCAACTCATTGACGTCGTTTACCCTCGACAATGGCACCGACCTTGGGTTTCGCTCAAAGCCAGACACCAAGGAATGCTTCTACAACCAATCAGGCACCACATTTCGAAAACCTCTTCTTCTGGTGGGAGAGCTAGCGAATGGTAGTGGCGCTACCATAAAAGTGTCCCGGAAGTTTATTGGCCAGATTCTGTGCGTTGCCCTTATATAATATAAGGAACATAAGGATCGAAATGGAACATCATTTGACGATTTTTTTGGGATCATAGCTGCCTTAGCGGATACAATGTCCGAGCCCATATCTGAAAAGTCTTTGGTAGACCTGTTGGCTCACATTCAGCATAAGGTATTATATGAGCCTGCTAACTCTGTGAAAGATTTGCGTCACCTAGTTCGAACTGGAGAAATCATCATAAAATCAGATTTAAAAGCAAAGCAATCAGTTGGTACTCGACGACTGGTGAATGCCATTTTCGAAACCAAATCTAAGTTGCTCTCTGACGAAGAAACTGCATCCGATATTGAGTATGACTTGTCGGTGGTAGATTTCTCATGCTGGAATTGCGCCGAAAAAGGTCACCGTTATGGCTGCGGTAAAATAGACACTTACGAACCTCGTTGTATAAACTGCAGTGCAAGCGTTTTAAAAAGTATGACGCACGTACACCGCAGAGGGGGTACGCAAACAACAAAGCGACCAATACTGACTAACCTTGTCATGTCAATCCATTCAACCAGACTTACCTTCCAACTATCATGTTGACCTACCGGACAGACAAAAACCCGTTCTAAACGTCGCAGAATTGATTTTAAAAATGTATGTCGAATAGAAAAAAATTTCTGTTCAATAGCTTCAATAGCCACACCTAATGATTTCTCATGACCTTCGGGCTCACTAATGGATAAAATAGTTCCAGCGCATTTGCGTAACGAAGTCTTTATTTACCTAGACGACTTACTGATTATTTCAGATTCCTTCAACCGCCATCTCGAAGTCCTGTCGATAGTTGCCTTACATTTATCTCGTGCTAATCTTACCCTTAACTTCGAGAAAAGTAAATTTCGCCGACGAGGAGTTAAATATTCGGGCCATTTAATTGGCAATGGCATTATCAGCACAGATCCAAACCAAATATCAGCCGTTAAGGACTTTCCAATTCCACGCTCAGTAAAACAAGTTCGCAGGTTCCTTGGAGTGACTGGATGGTATCATAAATTTATCAGAAATTATGCTTCTATTTCATCTCCATTGTCTGATACTCGAGCTGTGTTGATGCAGACCAATAGTGAAGGGGACGATGTGCCAATTGCATTTATGTCAAGGAAACTTAATCGATGCCAAAGGCAGTACACGGTCACCGGGAAGAAGTGATATGCGGCTGTTTTAGCAGTAAAAAAATGTAATGGCTCATGATCCAATTGGATCTTAGTTGACGGCTAGCCCGTTACAGATAATGTATGCTGGGAGCTTTGGGTGCCACAGCCTCTGATATTGCCTGCACTTAGCTTTGAGCCTCTGATGATTCCTTACATGCGCATGGCGGAATAAATAAAACTTTTGAAAAACTAGGTTATTACTGGCAAAATATGGTAACAGATGTTAAAAATTATGTCTATAATCTTGCGAATTTGTAAGGCAACGAAGCATCTCAATCAGACTTTAAAACCTAAAATGGGACATACTGGCCATTTGTTGTTGATTTTTACTGACTCTATCACGCAGAAAATCTGGAAATATAGGCATTTTTGTTATACTAGACCATATGTTTTAATTTCCATTTTGAAGCACGTCCAAAAATGTATTGTTGAAGCTGTTAGAACTTATTTGAATAAGATATTGTAGTGCGCTTGCCTAATTTAATAAAATTGTATGCCTACGATTATATTTGGTTTATTTTAATACCAAGTCGAGCTTTTACCCGACGACCTCTATGAGATATAATACAATGTCGAGCACTTTTTGGTAAGTTGATTTGAGAAATATTTCCAATCGTCCCTGGCAATTTTTTCCAATTGAACAAATAATATAATTATACCGGCCAAAAATTTCTTGTGGGCAAGTGCACGTCTCGAAAAACGAACATAAATTATTTCGGGTGGAAATTTATTCTATATTGTTTCATCGGCATTAATCATTTCTGACAGAAAAAAAAAACTATACACTTAAATAACTAAAATAAATATTATAACTAAATAGCAAATATAATACTAAAACTTGACCAATTTAACTGCTGGAAAAATATATATGTTTTTGTCACGGAGCCGATCAATGATCAACCGGTACGTAAAGTGGAGTTTTTCGGCAACCGCCATCGCCAGCTCGGCTCTACGGTACGACTCCGTACTGCCACAGAGGTATGGAGAGGATTGAGGTTTCTCCTAAGTCTACAGTGTCTGACGGTTCCTTGACGTCCCAGCATACATGCATACAATTTGCATAACCATAACTCATTTTAATAGTGTAGTGAATATTTTTTCTTATTATTTTCATGTACAAAAAAAATAAAAAAATTTAATAATAACTAATTAAAAATTAAATGAATTAATCAATTCAATTATCAAAGTCCATATAAAGTGAAATCAAAATATGAACCATATTGAGTCTAATCGGTGCAAACAAATTATATTAAACAAAAAACAAATGAATGACGAGTGAAGAAACAAAGAAAAAAAATTACAACACTCGCCAACATTAAAATTGTTATTTAAATTTTATGCTAATCAATTTACCTCACCAAAAATACCTATCAGATGCCCCGCCTACAAAATATCTTTGGGAGGTGGAGGATAGTAGTAAGTTCATCTGATCCCTAACCTTACTTTTCATTTAAATTTTATTGTTGTGGTAAAGCAGCATTAATAATTCGATGTTGAAAGTGTTGAAATATAGAGAAGTGTAAAATTGCAAGTGCAAAACTCTCTCAATTTGGTGATGGAAAGACATCATAGATAAGAAAAAAAACTACCCATGTAGCGAACATAGTTCATCTGAGAATAGTATGCTTTCGTTGAGTTGAACGGTTAGATAGTTACCATTCGGAGCGCAGTGCTGGTTACTCCCAGTGACGAAGATGTTCCACGGGTTGGCCGGTACTAAAGCCATCAAAGAACCTCGCCAACCGCGGCTGCTCTCAAGCTTTGGTGGAGTTTAAAAGGAACCGCAGTGTCATCCCACATATGTGGCAAGCGTGTTTTCTGGGTACTGGGATCGTCAAGTCCGCGTTGTACAAAGTGCCTGAGCAGATCAGGACACTACCCATGCGGTACACCCCGCTCTTATGAGGCGGATGTTTGTTTGCTCGCCGCTAACTTCTACCATAAAAAGAGCGCTTCCAACTAAGTAAGACCGCTGGAGCAGTAAATACTGCGTCGATGGTAGCAAGGACATAAGCTTAAAAAGCAGCCATCATGCCATAACGCGATCACACGCCTGCTGGATATCCAGAAAGACGGCAGAGCTGTACTGCTTATTTTCCAAGGCCTCGAGGACATGCTGTACTACTCCGATGAACTTGCTCTGGTGTATTACCATGGTGATGCCTGAAGCCAAACTGATATGTCGGAGACCGGCCTCCTGGAAGCCACTTACGGCCGGCAATCTTCCCAGAAATATATTTTCTCAAATATCTTGAAGAAAGTGAACAGCATGCTTATCGGTCGATACGACGAGACAAGATGACCCGGGTAATCCAGGTTTCCGGAATCATCGCAACTCACAGCGCACTTCCACGGAGTGGGGAAGTGTTGTATGTGAACCGTGGAGTTAAAAAATATTTGCTCCTAATGTCAAACGGCAGCTTTCGCAGTTCGGGTACGCAGCCCGCCTAGAGTCCACTTAGATCCAACTGATTGCGTGAGCGCATATATTGACGACGCAGTGATCTCTTGTGCCTTACCAGATCCAAAACCTCTGGTTTTAAAAGAAGAGTCTGAGTTAGACTGGGGGGCCATCAAGGTAGTTGGCAAAGCATGGCGTATTGCGCCGCAACGTTAATATTACCGCCGCCGCCGTGAGATAACATCGCTGCGTCAGTCAATATCAGCCTGTGAACTCAGCTCCATGTTCAAGTTGACAAGCTGCTCCAACCTCTGCCAGAATCGGGTGATGTTTGCTTTGCGCCGCAGAAGACGTGCCTTGGGAACATTCAGAGCTGCAGCCACTCTGTCCTCAACGATGAAAGGAATGTGATCGGTTAAGCTCAATTCTCTCGGATATACCAAGACAGTCAGACCGGATCCCAGTGTACACAGCAATGTCAGTTGTTGTCGGCCTATGGTTGTCGTACTAGTAGTGTGTTGCCACCCCCTGGCAAGTCCTTGGAGGTTGGAGTCTCTCACGCAATCCGCCAAGCGCAATCCAACGGCGAGTAACCAACGCTGCACCCCAGAGATGGTGTTAAGCATTCCAGTCTCCAGCAATCCAAAAGCTTGGGGCCAAGCTCTTTTAAGAGACACCCAAAAGTCTTCTATTGCCCACACAAAATGTGGTGGCCAATGGGCAGCCCGCCAAGACTAATTCGCCTTGATCCCTAGAACCTTTAACGACAGCACATTGTGGGCTTGGCCAACTTAATGAAGCCAGTGCATGGTGTTGCAGTGAAGATTTTATGATTACTGCTGATCAGCTCACGCATGCGATCCGAAGGATGATTGGCAAGGTAAATATCGTAACCTCCTGCGATCTGGAGTAGTGAGCGAGGTCTCGCAGACCAACATTACATCTATTTGATGGCGTTGCAGAATACTTCCAACTCAATGACGTTATTTCCATGCCATTGACCTTCCACACTCCAATGCGCAACCTAATTTGGCTCATCTGTTTGCGACTACAGCGTGCAAGAGAGGCTCATCATGGCCATTAAAAGTGTCTCAAATGTCGAATTTTGACGCAAGACTGTCAAAAAGGAGCTGGGAATGCTCATGGTGCAGATGAGGCTGGTGAACTTCGCTGAAATTGCTGCAGAGGGGGCTGCTGATTTTGCTGGCGCTGTGGCTACTGGTGTTGTTGTTGATGTTGTGGTTCTTGCTGCCGTTCTTGCTGTATGTGCTGTTGCTGTTGTTATTGCTGCTGCGGGCGTTGCTGCTGCTGGTGTTGCTGCGAG
>JAWNMP010000203.1:0-110608 GCA_035043875.1 Drosophila paucipuncta
TTATATCCACTGGCTATGTTCACTCGTCTTGTCTGAACTTGGGCATTTCATAGCTCCCGAAGTGACAGACCAAGCTCTTGTGAATTAGTACCCTTTTCATTTGGTCACACCACGAATCATAATTTGTTTCGTCCAACTTGTCTATATTGCTACAGCGCTCTCATTTTGTCACTCGTACTTGTTCTCACTACAGAAAACTTTAGTTGGTTGCACACAGAAATACAAATTATGAAATTCTAATGAAAAATTTAACTCGACCTTAAACGCGGCTTTTCAGCATAACCTTAGTCTCATTCAACTTTTTCTTTATTCTTTGTGTTTTAAAGCGGCAAAGTGATGCACTAGGTTTGGTGGTTAGACTAAGAAGAACTTTTACTCAATGTATTCTGTTAGGTATCGAGCGTAGTATTGATGTTTTCTGTTATTGACATTAGTCATCGGAATGTTGTATTGATATTTTACATATTTTCAACAATAATGATATTCATTTCCTATATAATCTCTTAGAGATAGAGAAGAGACTAAATTCTTCGAGATTCACTTACATTTCTTATAACTTCTTATATTGAACCATTATTGAATGCTGATGTGACATTTTTAAAATGTTAGAAATTACTTGGCCACTTGCTGATAATTAAAATGAGGAATTATGATATGATGACAAATGATTTATTGTCTCCTGTATAATATGGAGTATCCGATCATGTGCAATCAGGGGGCTGATCTTCTTTCTGGTCTTACAGTGTGCCCTGCACTCGTGGCGGCACACTTGGGTCCCACCGACTCTGCGACGATTTCGATGCCAACGTAATTGAGGAGCCGCAAGATATATCGAAACTGTCTGTTGTATAGTTCCACCATGTGTATGATTCGCTATATGCAGCTCGCCAAAATTGGTGGCAACTCTGGGTCATCTCATTCCCTAAAAGTAATTACCTAAAATCGGTTTTAATTTGAAATATTTTCTTTCTCAAATACACTAACGTACCTACCGTTTCCAACCTCACTTCCACTTAACTTTAAATATATATTTTTATCGTGCATTAGGCGTATACAAAAAATCTGGTTGTAACCATGCTTTTCTTTTATTCAAGTGGCAATTCGAAATCACCTATAACAGTCGAATTCACTCCAAAGCGCAAATAGATGCCCACTCACGCCTGCAAAACATATTTTTACGTGAAAAACAAATGTGGGATCCTCAATTCTATAAGCATTGAGCTAGAGAGTGATTCTATTTTGAAGTGTGTTGATATGATAAAGACACTGTGTAACATTGCACGTGCGTCAAGTCCATTTAAAATTGGATGTTTGTTTTTTCTGATAATGAGGGTAACAGAAAAGCTCGTTCAGATGCGCTTCGTGTCCAGAAAGCTGCTACCCGAAGGCAACCGCGTAGAAAATTTAGAGGCTTGCGTATCGAGCAGCGAACTTAAATCCCATTTGGCTAGTTTTCGCTGCAACAAGTTGTTTAGTAGAATAGACATCAAGCCCTTTATGAGTATGCGATAAGTGCGAGCAGTGTAAGGATAGTTTGTACTAGGTTCGTGTACAGTTTGCGTTTCCTTTCAACGATTTGTTTTATGGACCTTTATAGGCCATTCTTAGTAAAGAGCATGGACTAGACCTGCCACCAGTTCGAGCCAGCTGCACGCCTTCATAATTTACGCCGCGGGAATGATTCACCCCGACGAGGTCAGCCTAATTTCATTAAATCGACATCAGAAGCGTCGCTAGTCAGCGGACGGAAGTGAGGAACTGTGTTTAATCCAAGAGGACAACTTCATCCCACGGATCCCGACTGAGCGCATATTCGCTATTGTCCAGGAGACAATAAAAAAGTTTGAAATCAAGTAATTCAGAGCTTATTATCAGCTAGTGCCAGATGACCTTAAAAGTTAGTCTATGAAAACGTGAATGATCAGTCAGCTGTGTGGTGCACGCGCCTACTTACAAACACACTTAATTTTTGAGCTAAAGTGCTTATCAGCTTTTTGTGTTTTGTATAAGCGTGGATGAACAGATCATTTGCTAATAAAATTCAGCGTATTCAACAAGCTCAATCGTAATTGGCGAAATGCTCTAAATCACTTTGAGTGTCTCCCGAAATCACTAATAGTAAGAAATATAATCGTTGAAGTTTTTTTTATTATTAATATGGTCATTGTCGAATAATTTTATAAATATGTCATTGTAAAAAAAGGAAAAGGAGGTGATCATTAATAGTTAACAATACACTGGCTGATATTAAATCAAACGGATAGTCAAATGTAAATTATATATATATATATGTGTTTCCTAATGTTTTAAATATTTTTCTCAGACAGCTCGTCTCTGCGTCAACGAACATTAGGCTCAACGATCGCATCGACTTAAAAAAAATAAATAAATAAAACGTATAGTGAGTAATGAACTATAATGTAGGCAATAAACAATTAGATGTACGACTACTTAGTAAATAAGGAAACCATATACATATACCAAAAAAAAAAAGGTGATCAACAAAATACCAGAATGTCTGTTATCTAAAAACTTATTTCCATATATATATAAGCCTTAAATATAAGTTATGTATTCTAAAGTTGAATTTGAGCGTGAAGCTATATAGAAATGCTGAGAAAAAATGGAGTTTAAATTGAATAATGATAATAATTAATTACGAAAAAAGCAGAAAATGTACTCATAGATTATAGCTCAATTATATAACAGAAAATAAAATTAAAAGTAATGTTCACAACCTACCGAATTAAGTTCAGGAAGAATATATGAATTTGAAAGCAATTTAAAATGAGGAGCTTAGGAGTAGTATTCGTCCGTCGAATATCCATGCTAGGGGTTTACAGAATGTGGTAGGATTTTACAGGTCCGTCCAAGGGATAATGCAACAAAATTGATATCATTATCATGGTAGGGTGGGTAAAGAAGAAGGACAACTACCATATATGTTCCCTCTAATAGGACTAGCATCTCGGAATAGTTATAGGACGTGTCGGCGTCTCCCGTAATTGATAATTGAATTTCATAACCCAAGTGGTTACTTGTTTTGTAAATGCGCACTATTTAAATGTGGCAGAGTTCATCCGTATTGCCTGAGTAAGAAAGAACCCCGACAATCCGGCGAGCTAGTACGAGTATAGCGAGAGCTCAACAATACACCGGTCGCTTAAATTGGCAGTTCCGTCAGCCAGTCATTAGCAACGACCACATAAGGTATCCTAAAGAAAAAAGCTTATACAAAACAAATAATACCCTGGTACACCACAAACTTCAACTCAGCTAAGCGATATGTGACGAGATGCAATTAAGATCCCGAGTCTAGAAAAAGCTCTGCACGGAAGAAATGGGCACGAACGACTTTTCACGAGAATGATCGCCGCACGTGTCGTAACGAGGCAGACAGGTTTCCAAAAATGGTACATGCAGAAATAGCATGGCCGATAGATGTGCATGAGATATGCTCATATGTGTGTGTTAAATGTAGTTGCGTCGAATTTGTCCTCTTTCGCCAGGTAGTCAGCCATTTGAGCGTGTCTGAAACATACTCGTATGTATATCAGGATATGTGCCGTTAGTGTTTAAGAAGTACTGCGGGTGCAATATTGCTGTCTATACTCACAGACAATGGTTGGCGCCAGAAAAAAGGGCAGTGGAAAATTAACTAAAGAAAGTCACGAAAAGATCACGCAACATTGGTACAGTGCCGTCAAAAGGTGAACAACAAAGGCCTCTAACTGGAGCGTCGCAGCACAAGGCGGGCTGTATGTGCGAATCTATGAAGCGAGCTTGGAGTGCCTAGGTAATTTCATACGCACACTAATCTAATCGAACCAAGGACATCGATGAACTACGAAACACCACAGAGCAAACAGTAAATAAATAAGTGTTATTGTTTAGATCGTAAGGTGCGAAGAAAAAAACAGGTTTTAATATAAATAAAACACGGTGTTATTTAATTATCGCAAACGCAATCAAATATAAATTTGTATCATGAACCTGTAGTGCACAGTGGTTTTATTTTTATATAAGCTATTCCCTCCGGATAAAATTCGGTGTCTAGTGATCTGCGGATGGATTTGCCAATTTAAGTGACCGGCGTATTGTTTGGGTTTGCGTTGCGCACTCTTGCTATGCTGGGTTTTAGCTCGTCGAATTGTCGGGGTTCTTTCTTTTCCAAATAATGCACGCATCATATAAAGTACCCTGAGTCACTGGTTCTATTTTAAGGCAAATATTTGATTTTTGTACCTCTTCTCCACGCACCCCACCATGATAATTGTTGGGTTTTAAAGCGGCAAAGTGATGCACTAGGTTTGGTGGTTAGACTACGACGAACTTCTATTCAATGTATTCTTAAGTTAAGGTACCGTGCGCAGTATCGATATTTTCTGTTATTAACATTAGTCATCGGAATGTTGTATTGACATTTTACATATTTTCAACACTCCCCTCAATACACATTATTGACAATTAATTTGAGACCAAGCAATCTATTACAATTTTCATGTTTTGACTTGCTCAAATTCTTTGTTAAGATATCTGCCATCATTTGACTCGTTGGACAATATTCCAGCTGAATCACAAGCTTATTAAAAACTTCTCGCACGAAGTGATAACGAATATCTATATGCTTGCTTCTTGCATGGTAAACTGGATTTTTAACTAAGTTCATAGCGCTCAAATTATCGCCATGAATTACAATACTTTTCATATTTTCGTATATGTTCATTTCGTTATATAATTTCAGAATATAAACATCTTCTTTAGTTGCTTCCGATATTCCCATATATTCGGCTTCAGTACTACTTAGTGCTACTGACGACTGCTTCTTGCTTTCCCATGAGAATGCGCTACCGCCAAGAATGAATGCGTATCCAGTGTAGGACTTTCGGTCCGTGTTATCTCCATTCAGTCCGCATCAACGTACCCTTTGATGGGATTTCCAGTTTAAGCATATGTTATGCCCATTGAAGGCGTCGTCCTCAGATATCGCAGCACTTGTTTTGCTGCAGCCCAGTGCTCTTGGTGGGGATCCGTATTCCGTTGAGACAGCTTACATACTGAATGTAAAATGTCAGGTCTGGATGTAACTGCCAGATACATTAATGATCCGATCAGTGAGAGGTACTCTGCCTGGTTGACCATTTTGCATTGCAGGCTCTCACAATTGGTGGTGTACCTGGACGCCAACGGTACTAATGCTGGCCGACACGTTGCAAAACTTCTTAAACAGCTGGAACACATGCTGCTACTGGGTGATCGTTATCGCCCCTGTTATGCCCTTTCCATTGATTTCCATACCAAGGAAATTATGTATAGACCCCTCGTCAACCACCTGGAAAATTCGAGATATGCTTTCTTTTATACTGGCAACTCGCCAATATCTGATGAACATATTCATGCTATGTTTTGATGTGTGCTTAGTATATACACACAGTTCTTTTGGGCAGGCTTTTTGTCATCATCTTTTTCAGCTTTTTGTTCCACATCCGTTCAGACTGTTTTAGCCCATATCAACTCAGCTAAGCGACATGTGAAGATGCAATTAAGATCCCGAATCTAATAAAGCTCTGCACGAATAAATGGGCCCGAACGTCTCTTCACGAGAATGATCGCCGCACGTGTCGTAACGAGGCAGACAGGTTTCCAAAATGGTACATGCATAAATAGCATGGCCGATAGATGTGCATGAGATATGCTCTTATGTGTGTGTTAAATGTAGTTGCGTCGAATTCGTCTTCTTTCGCCAGGTAGTCAGCCATTTGAGCGTGTCTGAAACATATGTATATCAGGATATGTGCCGTTAGTGTTTAAGAAGTATTGCGGGTGCAATATTGCTGTCTATACTCACAGACAATGGTTGGCGCCAGAAAAAAGGGCAGTGGAAAATTAACTAAAGAAAGTCACGAAAAGATCACACAACATTGGTACAGTGCCGTCAAAAGGTGAACAACAAAGGCCTCTAACTGGAGCGTCGCAGCACAAGGCGGGCTGTATGTGCGAATCTATGAAGCGAGCTTGGAGTGCCCAATTTCATATGCACACGAACTCTAATCGAACCAAGGACATCGATGAACTGCGAGACACCACAGAGCAAACAGTAAATGAATAAGTGTTATTGTTTAAATCGTAAGATGCGAAAAAATAAAACAGATTTTAATATAAATAAAACACGGTGTTATTTAATTATCGCAAACGCAATCAAATATAAATTTGTAGTACGAACCTGAAGTGGGGGTGTGCACGGGGGTGTTATTTTTATATAAGCTATTCCCTCCGGATAAACTTTGGTGGCTAGTGATCTGCGGATGGACTTGCCAATTTAAGTGACCGGTGTATTGTTTCGGTTTGCGTTGCGCACTCTTGCTATGCTTGTTTTTAGCTCGTCGAATTGTCGGGGTTCTTTCTTTCCCAAAAAATGCAATTGTACCTGACGTATTTATATAGTGCGTGGTAACAATGCATATTAATTTAATTACTCTACTTCTTGTGACGCCCACACATCATATAAAGTACCCTGAGTCACTTGTTCTATTTTAAGGCAAATATGTGATTTTTGTATCTCTTCTGCCCACCCTACAATGATAATGATATTAATTTCCTATATCATCTCTTAGACAAGACTCTGCAAATGTGACCACATTTTATAATATCCTAGCATGGATGCTTGATAGAGAGAGACTAAACTCTTCGTGATTCACTTACATTTCTTATAACTTCTTATATTTAACCATTATTGAATGCTGACGTGACATTTTTAAATATTGGAAATCACTTGGCCACTTACTGATAATTAAAATGAGGAATTATGATATCATGCACAAATGATTTATTGCCTCCTGTATAATATGGAGTATCCGATCAATTGCAATCAGGGGGATGATCTTCTTCTGGGTCTTATAGTCGTGCCCCTTGCACTGTGGCGGCACACTTTTGTCCCACCGGCTCTGCGACGATTTCGATACCGACGTAATTGAGGAGCCTCAAAATATATATAAAACTGTCTGTTGTATAATTCCCACTATGTGGATTATTCGGTGCATGCAGCTCGCCAAAATTGGAGGCAAGTCTGGTCACCTCATCCCCTAAATGTAATTACCTATAAGCGGTTTGGAGTTGAAATATTTTCTTTCTCATATCCACTAACGTACCTTCCGTTTCCAAAATTCAAATAAAATGCATATATGGACAACCTTAAATTGTGTTTATCATCTTCTTCTTTTACACAGGTACACTGTATTTTTTAATAGAGACACACGCAGGTATACAAGCACACACTTGCAACCTCAAGTCTTGTGTTTATCTTCTCATTTTTCTTTACAGGTACACTGCATTTCTAAATACAGGCACAAACAGATACACAAACACACAAGCATATTCGTATATATATATATATATATATATATATCTTCTGGTATTACTTCTTTTTCATATCAATACCCTACATTTTCAGCTTGCATATGTTAAAATAAAAGAGACAGATGTACTTCTTTTTGCTTTAAATATTCTTTTTTTCCTTCTTAATTTTATTTACTTTTTTCTATGCGTTGATTCTATAATGACCCCAGGCATATGTATTTATCCCATCTTCTTTTATTTTTCTCTTATCATCTCTAGAACTTAAAGGTGGTTTTCTTATTCTATGTGTATACAAATTGTGAATCTTAGATATAAACATCAACATGCTATCACAGAATGTCTTTTCTTCAAATAGACATTGCTTATAACTATTTACAGTCAACTTATCTAACGCAGACTTTTTAACACCTTTTGATTTTTTAATGGATTCACCCCCTCAAGAGACAATGAATACAATTTGGCTCTAAGACCAACAAACTCCAACTTTCTTTTCCACTGTTTTCGTCTTTCATCATTCCCAAAACTTTCTTATTGCACCTTCTGATCCCATATTTTTTTGATAACTCCTCCGGATAGTCAGATGTATTAAATCTCATTTCTACATCTTCCGCAATCCCTTTAAAGAAATCTTTAGTCTCAATAGAATATATGACTGAGATTGTATCCATATAATTCAAAGAAACTTTGTCTTGAAACTTTGGCTTCATGTAATCATAATGTAAATCGTACATTTGCCATTTTGACAGTTCGAGAACTGTAAAACCTAAGTACATAGGCTTATCATACACATTATGGAGTCGATTCATTTGAATCGCATACATATCTTCTGCAAATTGTGCTGAACTATGGAAATGGGCCTTTGCAATGAGGGCACGAGCAGCCAATCTATTGAGATTTGTGGTGTGGGGGAGCCATAGATGCACTTGAGAGCATGCATATCTGTGTATGTTTATGATTATGAACATATATATATATGTATATATGCCCTCACAACAACTGTCCATTCAGACCGAAATCCGGCCCTGATGTAGTTGCGGCGAATTCACTCTCTTTCGCCCTCTCCCTTTCTAACGCAGGTGTTCAGCCATTTGAACGTGTCTGACACACATGTCCGACATGTGCCGTTAGTGTGTGAGGAGTATGGCGGGAGCAACACTGTTGTCTTTACTCACACTGACGGCAGACAATGGCTGGCGCCAGCAAAGGGCCGTGGAAAAGCACCAGAAAATCACGCCACCAGAAGATCATGCCGCCGAGGTACAGTCCCGGCAAAAAGTGGCCAGGCACGGCCTATAAAAGCACAAGGCAGGAGAGTACAATAAGATGCGCGAGAGAGTAGAATTACACGCGAGGCTGTGCAATTAAAGTGCAAATAAACAAAGAGGCTGCGCGCATATACGCGAGACGGTACGAACATATGTGCGAGTAAAAACAAAGATACCAGTGGAAGTGCAAGGACACGAAGTGTCAAACTCAACAAGCACAGAAGGATCACAGTACATCGAGGTCCTGAAATTAGGTGCGAAACGTATATCCTTGCCACGCTTGAATTGTGGCAACAGGCGATATCCGAAAGGAACCAAGCGAAGCAAGCAAAGCTTGGTCTGTGATTAGCCAGAGAGTGAGATACGCGAATCCTGACTCACAAAAGGACGAGGCGCAATCCTTGGGGAACAAGGAAGCCGTTAATCCTGGTGAGCGTCAGGAGTGCTGTACGGAATCTCTGGCGGGCAGACTGAGATCCTGAACAAATAGCCATTAAGCGATCGGAACAAATAGCCATTAAGCGATCACAAAACCAACAGTGGAAAGTGTAATTACAAACAATACAAGTGAAATAAAATAAAGCGAGATTTTAATATATTGACACTGTGTCATTAATTATTGCAAACGCAATATAAATTTGTTGCTCGAACCCACAGCTCGACTGAGTTTTAGCCTAGCGAAAACTCAACCTAGTAAATAGGTCCGTTACAGTGGTTTCCCACGATGTGACCAGTTTGATGTCTTTACGTTTTTCAACGTTTTCCTCAAATGTCAAATGCATTTAATTCTGCATCACTCATCAATCTAAAAACCATATAAATTATTGGCATCTAAATAAATCAGGAATTCTGATGACTTAGTGCTGTCGTTATTCTCCATATACATATGGTTGGCTTTCGAATAGCGCTTGCAGCACTGAACTAATCCACCACGAATACCATTTTGAATAAACCTATACATATTAATGTCAGTTAATAACTCTAGTTCTACTTTTGTGGTCTTTAGCATTGCATCCCATGAGAGACCGGGTGTAGTATAGTAGTGGGCGGGATCTAATGAATAAATTTTCTTGCAAATTGCACGACAATTTTGAAAGACATCCGACAGTAAAAGAACATCAGTCTTAAGATACAATTCCATGTAATCTTTAAGACTTTCACATCCAAAAACTGACCAGACTTTTTGTGCATGGGAATAGTCTTCGACTGAACATTCTGTGCTTGTCTAAGTGTTGAAGAATTTATCTCTGGGGGAAGAGCTGACTCGTCTAATCTGCTCTTTGAGTCAATATACTCATAAGGAAATACCCCCTTCCTACGTATTAGATGAAATTCATCATCTAATGGGAAAAAGGCTTTTACTTTATTGAAACAGGCTATGTATAGATTGCTACTAAGTGCATCTAAGCTTGATGTCATGAAACGGAACGTATCTAAAAATCTAATTTCAAGGTTTTTATCATGGGATGCAATATGAATATATTTAGAGATTGAAATGCACAACTCCTATTAAGGGGGTGTACTATTATATCACCTTCAACTTTATTTAATTCGCTAACGAACAAATGAGAATCATATTTTGAAAAGTTGTGGAAAAATACAGGAACAAACGCTGCAATTTGAAAATTAAGGTTGCAGGTATTATGTGCTGCACCCTATACGAGCCAGTTAAATGACAATGATCCCTAACTCGATCATTGCCTAAAGTCTTTTCGCAGATGTGACAAATGGCTGAATTTCTAAAACTAAACTCACCATCTGCACTCATATTCATGGGCTGGATGGTGCTTAAATAACAGGTATAAATATCGTTTACATCTCTGATAAGAGACTTGACGAATTTTACCTGCATCTTCACCAGTTTCTAAAACAAGCTTATCTAACGCTGGGTTAAAAGCGCACTTTATGAAATAGGAAAAAGCAATGGGGATATGCTGAGAAGTTGAGAAGAACACACTCAAAATTTGCGTATACAACAAAAGGTACGTCAAAACTACGATTAAAATTCTTAAAATTAAGACTTGCTTTTTCGTCCGATGTCAGCGTTGCGACAACCTTTCCGCACTGCTGACGGTGCTCTGCATGCATCCACTCATTATGTGAGTAATTTAAGCACGTCTTGCAGAAGTATAGCTGTGACTTGTGTGATGTAAGTTGGCGTCTTACAAGTCTGGAAGTATAAAAACAAATATATATGTTTTAGAAAATTTTATTTTTTGATAAAGAGTATTTATTTAAATATTATCTTGACAAATTTTTTATCCACACGCAATGTCCGCACTCCTCGGTCTCCAGCAACATTAGGCTAATGTGGGTTTTCTTCTCCCTTTCCGTCACAAATAAAGGCCACGTTGACTGTATTTGTCTGCTCATCGAAACCAAAAACATTGATGCTAATGCTTTGGTTCTGAGCTTCAAAAATTTTTATGTTAATCCAACGGCAGGGGGAAATCCAGATTCGAAAAATTGAGTGTGAGCGCTCCATCAATTTTTATCAAGTCGCTCTCAATCCCATCAACTTTGTACGCTGAGCATCGTGCAGGCCGGTTATTTACTGGTGTTTTAAGGGCTGATATTAATGTTCATTTAAAGTAAAATGCATCAGAATTTTTAATATTAATTAATGCTTTTTTATTCCTCAACACTTTAGGCGTTTCAATAAAGCTTGAAACCTTAAGTGGAGTATATTTATTAATGTTTACCTCCAGCCTTAAGATTTGCGATAGTGTCCAACCACTGTCCTTCTCTTGAAATTCTTATATTTTCGCGCAAATGATTGATGAGTGATCTTTAATTGTCTCTCCCAGATCACTAGACGCTGTTATCACACTCATATTAGACTCATGTGATTTAATTGTCATCAGCAATTCATCATCATCAGCGAATTTAATGTACTCTGCAAAGAGTTCTATATTCATTTTTGCAGGCTGTGTGAGTTAGCAATACATTTTGAATTAATGGAAGAGTTTCTTGAGCTGCTTCATCCAGAAACTCTGTTGGATCGACTACTTTTTGTGTTTATTCTCAAATGAGATTGTCGAAATCCGATTCTTAGATCCGCTCGAAATTAGTTTCACCTGACTATTTATAGGTGTAAAAACGAGCATCTTGTGGGAATTGGAGCGAAGATGTGCGCTCCACTTTGAAGATGGAATTTCTATATTGCATGCGGTGCAGACCCTAGCGACGTAAGCGACGGAGTTGATGTTGTTGGTGGTGGTCATGGATTTGATGTTGTTGGTAGTGGTGGTGACGGAGTTGATGATGGTGCTGGTGTTGATGGTGATGGGATTGAAAGTGATGCTGTTGTTGATGAAGATGGAGTGGGTTGGATTGATGGTGATGCTGGTGGAGTTGGCGGTGGGATTGGTAATGATGTTCTTGTTGTTGAAGATGGAGTGGGTTGGATTGTTGGTGATGCTTGTATTAGCCACATAAGTAGAATTATCGAAATAATTCCGGCGGCTCTGTCCTTGGGCCGAGTTATTCCGGGAGACATAGTTGAATCCCTCGATGACGTTCACGTTGTTGTTCTTATTATTGAACATTTTAATTTGTTGTTTTTTTTTTGGTTTTGTTTTAAACTTTGAATGCACAACACACATGAGTTGACGATTGCAGAGTTCGAAAACTATTAAGGTTATTAGATATGAAGCCCCCAGGTGCGCAAGGCAGCGCATGCTATTATTTCAAATTATTGCGAAATTAACATAAGGAGGGTCACTGAAACAGAGTGCACTGTAAAGGGGGAGATCCAAACACCAGGTACCAGCACGTGGCAAGCCTATAACTGGAGCGTCGCAGAACAATGTATGTGCGAATCTATGAACCGAGTCTGTTCGAATCTATGAAGCGAGCTTGTGCGCACTTAAAAAGCGAGTCGAACAAGGAAACCGCGAGTCCTGGTGAGCATCAGAAGTGCTGCACGAAATCTCTGTAGGTCACGCCGAGATCTTGGGCTTGCATAGCTAGCGGGCGGAGTGCCTAGGTAATTTCATACGCACACGAGCTCTAATCGAACCAAGGACATCGATGAACTGCGAGACACCACAGAGCAAACAGTAAATGAATAAGTGTTATTGTTTAGATCGTAAGGTGCGAAGAAATAAAATAGTTTTTAATATAAATAAAACACGGTGTTATTTAATTATCGCAAACGCAATCAAATATAAATTTGTAGTACGAACCTGAAGTGGGGGTGTGCACGGGGGTGTTATTTTTATATAAGCTTTCCCACCGGATAAACTTTGGTGGCTAGTGATCTGCGGATGGATTTGCCAATTTAAGTGACCGGCGTATTGTTTGGGTTTGCGTTGCGCACTCTTGCTACGCTTGGTTTTAGCTCGTCGGATTGTCGGGGTTTTTTCTTTCTCAAATAATGCAATTATACACTGACACATTTATATAGTGCGTGGTAACAATGCATATTAATTTAATTACTCTACTTCTTGTGACGCCCACACATCATATAAAGTACCCTGAGTCACTAGTTCTACTTGAAGGCAAATATGTGATTTTTGTAACTCTGCTCTATCCATCCCACCATGATAATGATATTCATTTCCTATACCATCTCTTAGACAAGACTCTTTAAATGTTACCACATTTTATAATATCCTAGCATGGATACTTGATAGAGAAGAGACTAAACTCTTCGTGATTCACTTACATTTCTTATAACTTCTTATATTGAACCATTATTGAATGCTGATGTGACATTTTTAAATGTTAGAAATCACTTGGCCACTTGCTGATAATTAAAATGAGGAATTATGATATCATGCGCAAATGATTTATTGTCTCCTGTCTAATATGGAGTATCCGATCAATTGCAATCAGGGGGCTGATCTTCTTTCTGGGTCGTCCAGTCGTGCCCCTTGCACTGTAGCGGCACACTTTTGTCCCATCGACTCTGCGACGATTTCGATGCCGACGTAATTAAGGAACCGCAAAATATATATAAAACTTGTATAATTCCCACTATGTGGACGACTCGCTATATGCAGCTCGCCAAAATTGTTGGCAAGTCTGGTCAAGTAATTACGTATAAGCGGTTTGGAGTTGAAATATTTTCTTTCTCAAATACACTAACGTACCTACCGTTTCCAACCTCACTTCGACTTAACTTTAAATATATATTTTTATCGTGCATTAGGCGTATACAAAAAATCCGGGTTGTAACCATGCCTTTTTTTATTCAAGTGGCAATTCGAAATCACCTATAACAGTCGAATTCACTCCAAAGCGCAAATAGATGCCCACTCACGCCTGCAAAACATATTTTTGACGTGAAGAACATAAATGTGGGATCCTCAATTCTAAAAGTATTGAGATAGAGAGTGATTCGATTTTGAAGTGTGTTGATATGATAAAGACAGTGTGTAATGTATAAATAATATACACTCGCGAGCTTGAGTTGTAAATTCAGACTGGTCTTGCTCTAACGAGCAAGACCTTATTTTATTGAAAAATCTTAAAACTAAATACATATGTTTCCTTATCTAACGCAGTCGCTTGTAAGACGACCACAGTGTAATTTCATCCCTCGTTATCTTTTGGGATATTCTAAGAATAGCGTGACCCGACTTCAGGTACCTAACCTTGAGTGTGCTGCATAAGCCCGCTAGCTGATACCCAGAGCAACACATGTTCATACTTGAACATTCTCCGGGGGGGCAGTAAATGTAATATTGATTAACTCTCTATTTTGTAGATATCTTATTCTTAGGTAAACTACAAGACCTATAATCACCACAGTCACTAAAATCAATGAGACGTGTCCACTTGCAGTAAAGAAATGCAAGTCACCCAAGTGGACTTTGTGGTCGTTGAGATATTGTACTTTGATTGATTCAGTGATATCATTCAATCTCATAGTTATATCATTAAAGTTTTCGTTGACTTTTTCTGCCGTTGTTTTCACTAAGTTGACTGTTGCGTTGATAACTGAAGTCTGATTCTCCATATAGCCTTTTAAGTTTTCTTGGTTCGTCTTTAAGGTCTTCATGTTAACCATTGATATAACTTTTGATGAAATATCAAACCATCCGTTAGGGCATACATAGATAGTCTCACAATATCGCTTCTTTCTTTGATACGAAGGTTCCATTATAAGATTATTATTTTCTTCTATTGCGTCCAATTGTCGTCCGACTCTCGCTGTCGTTGATAGGCACTGTTGTTCAAATTCCATAAACTTGGGACATAATCCTTTAGCTTTTTCCAGTATTGCGGGAGCTTGCCGTGAAACCTCCAAATAGGCTTGTAAATTGAAGTAGAATAGGAAGTCCCAGCTTGATGATGTTACTTCCACTTTTCCAATCTTTTCCAGAAATATTGCTGATTCGTTTTCTAGCTCCCTTATATGTATTTTTGAGCTATTTTGATTGGAAACAACGACTCCAGTTGTCACGTGGAACATCATTAGTAGGCTTAAAATGGTTGCTGCAGTCATGTTACTCCGTGTGCTTCTGTGTAGCGTCTTTTGCTCTTCCTCTTGTGTTGGTAACGGACAAATTTTATTAATTGACCGTTTTATCTCGCCGTTACTTGCTTTAATTATGACAACTCTGGCTTTATTGTCTTCTCCTTTGGCGGTTTTAATGATTTTTCCCAGTGGCCATTTTCCAGGATGTGTATTTTCCTGTTTGATCAGTACCACTTGACCCTCCTTAAGGTTTTCTTTGTCGCTTTGCCATTTTGTTCTTTTTTGCAGCGACACCAAATATTCTTCTTTCCATTTTTTCCAAAATTCTGCAGTCATTCGCTGAATGTATCTCCATCTGTCTAGCGATCCTATCTGCCCATGCACGTCCATATTTTCTGGTGCGCTTATAAGTGGCCTACCCACTAGGAAATGTCCAGCGGTGAGTACATCGTCCGTCTCGCTCTCATTTCCCATTGAGATTAAAGGCCGTGAGTTCAGCACTGCCTCTATACGACATAGCAGCGTAGAGAACTCCTCATAGGTGCAGCTATTGTTTCCAAGTATACGCTTTAAATGATATTTCATGGATTTCACGCCAGCTTCCCACAATCCACCCATGTGGGGGCTCCCCGGGGGAATAAAATGCCAGGTTATGCCATCTTTTTGCAAAATTGGTGCTAATTTTGTATTGCTGAAAATAGCAGCTTCTAAATCAACATTTAGTTTCCTTGCTGCTCCAACGAAATTTGTTCCATTATCGGAGTACAGGTGTTTGCTTTTGCCCCGTCTCGCAAAAAATCGATGTAGAGTTTCCAGAAATTTATCCGTGGTCATGTCGCTGACCAGCTCCAAATGGATTGCTTTTGTAGCCATACAAATGAAGATGCAGACGTATCCCTTATAAGCTTTTTGACCTCGTCCTTTTGAGCATCTAATCTGGAATGGTCCGCATAATCATGCCCGTTGCATAAAATGGAAACTCTCCGATCACTCTATAAGTGGGCAGGTTTCCCATGATTTGGTTAATTGACTCCTGTCTGTATCTAATGCATGTGACACATGCTCGGAAATGTTTTCTTATCATGTTGTGACAACCAAATATCCAGTATTCCCGTTGTATGAAGTTTTTCATTAACTTGATTCCTCCGTGTAGGGTCATTTTGTGGGCCTTATCGATCAGTAGCCAAGCCAAATGGGATTTTCCTATGATGATGGGATGTTTTATTCCGAATGGTAAGGCGGAGTTTGTAGTCGACCTCCAACTCTCAGAATTCCTTCATCGTCCAGAAACGGATAAAGCGGTAGTAGCTTGTTTTTAGCCTCCAATTGTTTTTGTTCTGCAGTTGATGAATCTCTTTACCGAAGTCTAGTTGCTGCTGAAGCTTTACAATTGTTGATTGTGCCTTACTCCAAAAGTTGATGTCTGTGGACGATGTTTGCGTGATTTTTGCCCGAAGCTTTGCTATAAATCGTAAAATATTAATGATTACGCTTTCCAATTTCGACAAACTCGAATATTTAGACAGCAATTTTGTCAGTGGATCGTCTTCATTCAACGTTGCTGCCACTATCAAGATCTCCTCTTCTTTTTGTACTGGCCACCCTCTGGCTGGCTGAGCTAGCCACTGTGGCCCATGCCACCATGTCGAATGATGTTCCAGTTTTTTGGTGTGATTCCTCTTGAAGCGATGTCTGCTGGATTCTCTTCTGACTTCACGTAGTTCCATTTTACTGATGGTAGATGGCTCGTAATGTCATCCACCCTGGTTTTCACAAATTTGTCCTTACTGCGCTTATTTGTGATCCATGCAATTGTAATTTCGCTCCATGCGTTGATTTGACCTCGGCAGTTCATGGTGGATGAGATTCGAAACAATAGTTTTGCCAGAAGTTGAGCTGCACATAGCTCTAACTTGGGGATGGTTTTCTTGTTTTTTAATGGATTTACCTTGCTTCTTGAAGCAAGCAAGGTGACTTGGCTACCTATTTTTGCGTAAACTACGCCAGCATAAGCTTTCTCTGAGGCGTCACAAAATCCATGAAGCTAAATAGCTGTGAGACCATTGCTTCCAATCCACCGCGGAATCCGTATACTTGTTAAGGCTGGTAGTTCATTTGCAAAGTTGCGCCAAATGTCTGCCAATCCATTATCCAGTTCTGCGTCCCACTTGAAGGACATTTTCCATAGTTCCTGCATGAAACATTTTCTTTGTAATGTTACCGGAGTTAGCCCTCCTAATGGGTCAAATATCCTTGCTAGTTGAGAAAGCACCGAACGCTTTGAAAGATGACCCAAGTGTGGCACTTTTACGCTGAATGTAAAATCGTCTCTGGCTGGGTCCCAAAGCAATCCCAAAGTTTTTATTGTCTCGTTCTTTGTTATTGCGATTTTTTCCGACTTATTTGTGTTTGTTATGGATGCAATTATCTTCTTAGAGACCCATTTGCGTAGATGCATTCCTCCTTTGTTCAAGACAGCTCGTATTTTCTGTTGGATTGCAGTGCAGTCGTCTATCGTGTTGGCTCCAGTCATTAAATCATCCATGTAGAAATCCTTTTTTATAATGTACGTTAGCTTTTCATCATCTTTGCAGTACAAGTCCGCCAGATGATGCAATGAACGCATTGCTAGATATAGTGCGGATATAGATATAGTCGTCAATTTAAACTGTTTGACCCCTTCTGATTTTTTCTCCAAACTATATATTGATACTCCTGATCAATTGGGGTTTTTTTGATTTGACGATACATTTTTTCCACATCTGCTGCCATCACATATCGCCACATGCGCCAGCTGGATAGAATGTCAAAAATGTCTCTTTGAATTTTGGGATCGATTGACATTGCGTCGTTCAAGCTACGACCACATGTGGCTTTTGCTGATGCATCAAAAACAACCCTTAATTTTGTGGTTAGGCTGTCTTGCTTTATCACCGCCTGGTGCGGCAGATAGTATTTGCCTTTGCCTGTTGTGTTTACTGGCACCATATGTCCGAGCTGCAGGTACTCTTTCATGAAGTTGTTGTATTCCTGGTAGAGCATTGGGTTCTTTTTAAATTTTTTCTCCATTTGCAGTAATCTTGCTACTGCTTGCTTACGAGAGTCTCCCAATTCAATGGTGCTATGAAATGGAATTGAGACTATCAGCCGCCCATCTTTATCTACTGATGTAGTTTGTTGATAATAATTTTCACAATGCAGATTTTCTTCAGTTACATCGGTGTCTTCTTTTTCTAGTTCCCAGAAGCGCTCCTGATCATCAATGTGTACAGTTGTGGTCGCTGTCATGATTTTCTTTGGTGTTGCTCGGGCAATATTTCCGGAAACTATCCATCCGAGTCGTGTTTTTTGTCCAAGCGCTCCATTAATAGTTCTGACTTGACCCATCATTATTAAGGGAAATAAGTCCACACCAATGACCATGTCTACTCTACTAGGCATGTTAAAGTGTGGATCAGCTTCCAGTCTGTATTGATATCCATATCAATCCTCTTGCTGGGGAGTGCTCTTTGTAACTTGGGAAGTACTAGCGCTGTAGTTTTCGCCTTGAAACTACTTGAAAATCGAGGTTTAATTTCAAGTGGCATACTGTATTTTGCCAGTTCCACGCCGTTTGAAACTATTCCCTGTATTTCCACTTTCTCCTTGTTTTCCTTCAGCCTTAGAAGCTGCGCTGCTTCTTCTGATATCAGGGTGCGCTGCGATCCTCCATCCATCAATGCTCGAAGTTGCTCGTAATTTCCATTGGCACTTCTTATGTTGACAACAGCAGTGGCCAACAGTGTTCCCTGTCCTTTATTTTGTTTAAGCCAGTTCACACTCTCATTTTTTGTTTCTTCATGTAACAAGGTATTGTGGTGCTTATTACATTGCTGGCATCTCCAGTCCTTTCTGCATTCCGCCATAGCATGAGTTCCCAAGCAACGGAAGCATAAATGTTGCATTTTTACAAACTCCTTTCGTTTGTTTAAATTCGCTGCTTTAAATTTTTGACATCTGTTTATGTCGTGCCCACTTATCCCACAAAATCGGCAAGTTCTCTGTTGACGGTGCGTTGTCTCTTTAACAACGTTTTCTGTACAGAGTCCACCGCATGGTATAGCTGATTGATGAACTCCTGTACGTCCTCCAGAGATTGGATCTCTCTGTTTTTCGTTTTAACATGTTGCTCGTACTGCTGCAGAGCTTCTGTCGAAAATCGTCGAAGAAGGATTTGGGCGAATATAACATCTGCGGAATTGCCAATTTTCGATTTTTCCTTTATGATATAGATACTTTGCGTTGCTACATCTAGGAATTTGCGGATCCTTTCCTCTGAATCGCATCTTAATGGTTCCAATTCCAATAACGTGTTCAGCCGGTCAGCGAAAATCTTTCTATTATTTTCGTAGCGCTTGCACATCAGATTCCATGCCTTTTGGTAGTTCGCTGCTGAGCCAATCAGTAAATGGCTTACCATTGTGGATGCTTCTCCTTTCAGGCATGATCTTAAGTGATTCAGCTTTAATGTGTCGCTGATGTCTTCTCGATCATGTATTATCTCGGTGAATAAGCCAAAAAAGCTTGGCCATTCCTTGGCATTACCATTAAAATGAGGTATGTCAACCTTTGGGGCTTCTTGCCTGGGATACTCCTGTGTCGATGTAGATGGTAGATCCGACAATTCTATATCGATGTCCCCTTTCAAGCATTCCGCCTTGAACATTAGCTCATCGATGTCATCTGAACATGTCCATGATTTGTCTTCCATTTCCAACGTCTTTATAATTTTCTCAATCGTCCTCATACGGACGTCCAGCATATACTTAATTTTTTGCAGCTCCTTTCTTGCTGGATTAGCCAACCATTCTTGGGCGATTTCCATTTCATCCCGTAGACCGGCTAGGCGCATCTCTAATTTTTCCAAAATAGTGTTTTTTGGCCTCGCCGAACGATCCGTTTGATAAGCCTCCATGTTGGATGACTTAAACATTTCCTACTCCATAGCTTTCTGCGATGTTGAGGGTTCCGTTGTAGTTAAAACAATCTTCTCCTTAGTTTTCACTTGCGTCTCCTTACTTTTGTATAATGTGACTTCAGCCATAGTTGACTCGAATATTTTCTTATTGAAATATTCGTGGTCGATCCGTCCGATGTTCACTAGCTTCGAGTTATTTGACCGAAACTCGGCTAAAATCTTCTCGAACGAGGTCGGGCTTGCACTTTGGTTGATCATTTTTTGCACTTGCTCCCTGAGTTTGGCTTGCGCCTTCAGTAGTTCGATTAGTTTTTCCGACATCGTAATCACTTTTTTCAGTTATTTTTTATAAATCGCTAAAAATATTTTTAGATTCGACGAACAAATTCGAACTCTGAACGCGGCGCGAAGTTCAATTTATACAGATTACGTATAGTGTAAAACTGTATTTCCAGATTCGACGATTAGTTTCGATCTCTGGATCCGGCTCGAAGGACCAAAATGTATAAATAATATACACTCGCGAGCTTGAGTTGTAAATTCAGACTGGTCTTGCTCTAACGAGCAAGACCTTATTTTATTGAAAAATCTTAAAACTAAATACATATGTTTCCTTATCTAACGCAGTCGCTTGTAAGACGACCACAGTGTAATTTCATCCCTCGTTATCTTTTGGGATATTCTAAGAATAGCGTGACCCGACTTCAGGTACCTAACCTTGAGTGTGCTGCATGAGCCCGCTAGCTGATACCCAGAGCAACACATGTTCATACTTGAACAGTAAACATTGCACGTGCGTCAAGTCCATTTAAAATTGGATGTATGTTTTTCTGATACTGAGGGTAATATGCTCGTTCAGCTGCGCTTCGGGTCCAAGCTGCTACCCGAAGGCAACGCCTAGAAAATTTAGAGGGCTTGTGTATAGAGCAGCGAACTTAGATCCATATTTGGCTGGTTATCCGCTGCAACAAGTTGTTTAGAAGAATAGACATCAAGCAGTGTAAGGATAGATTGTACTAGGTTCATGTACAGTTTGCGTTATCAGCTTTTTGATAGACTTATTTTCAAATAATAACACTTGACTTATTTTCAAATAATAACACAAAACGTTATAAAGTGTATTCAAATATACTTAGACTAGAAGCCAACGGTTATTACTTCCTATCAACGATTGTTTATAGGCCTTTATAGGCCATTCTTGGTTAAGAGTATAGACTAGACCTGCCACCAGTTCGAGCCAGCTGCACGCCTTCATAAATTACACCGCGGGAATGATTCACCCGACGAGGTTGTAATTAGTCAGCCTTATTTCATTGAATCGACATCAGAAGCATCGCTAGTCAGCGGGACGGAAGTGAGGAACTGTGTTTAATCCAAGAGCACAACTTCATCCACGGAACCCTACTCAGCGCATATTCGCTATTGTCCAGGAGACAATAAAAAAAAAAAATTTGAAATCAAGTAATTCAGAGCTTATTATCAGCTAGTGCCAGATGACCTTAAAAGTTAATCTATGAAAACGTGAACGATCTGTCAGCTGTGTGGTGCACGCCTACTTACAAAAAACACGTAATTTTTGAGCTAAAGTGCTTATCAGCTTTTGTGTTTTGTATAAGCGTGGATGAACAGATCATAAAGTTTGAACAGATGTAGTGCGCTTGCCTAAGTTAATATAATTTTATGCCTACAATTATGCTTTGGTTTTTTTTTAAGCCGAGCTTTTGCCGACGCCCTCTATGAGGTAGAGTCAATGTCAAGCCCTTTTTGGTTAGTTGATTAACACATTTTTCTGATAGTTGCTGCTTGAGTTTTTGTCTGCCAAAAGGGACGGTCGTGCGAGTCCCATCGACTTTGGTTTTTTTTCGGTTTCGTGGAGATAGAAATGTTACACGTGGACGCGATGGAAAACGTCCCTAACCCGAATTTTTATTTTTTTCCTGAACGAATAATATAATTGCCACCGGCTAATAATTCATTGTGGACACGCGCGTCTCGACAAACAAATAAAAATTATTTCGTGGGAAAAATACATTCCCAAATTGTTTCATCGGCAACAACCACTAGTTAAAACCATCTACAATGATTTGCTGCTAAACGGAAAAAAAAATCAAGAAAAACTTTGAAATTAAATAACTATAATAAATATATTATCATTAAATATATTTAAATATGATAACGAAACGTGACCGGTTTAACTGCTGAAAAAAAAAAGACATATATGTTTGCCACGGAGCTGCTCGGCGGATCAGCCAGCGCCAACCGCCATCGCCAACTCGGGTTCACGGCACAATCACCGCTGCGCCACAGTGATATGGAGAGGATGGAGGCTTCCCCGCCGACGTGCCCAGCGTC
This sequence comes from Drosophila paucipuncta, assembly GCA_035043875.1. Lineage (NCBI taxonomy): Eukaryota > Metazoa > Arthropoda > Insecta > Diptera > Drosophilidae > Drosophila > Drosophila paucipuncta. The sequence goes on from JAWNMP010000203.1 coordinate 22,358, forward strand.
GACTCACCAAGTGCTCCGGCCTATCCCTTAACTCATTTAGTGAATTGCACATTTTTTTTTATCATTATTTAATAATAACTAGTTAAAAATTAAAATCATTAATTATTTCAATTACCCACGTCAATATAAAATGAGATCAAACCATGAACCATATTGAGTATATTTGGTGCAAACAAATCATATTAAACGAACAGAAAAAATAAAATAATAAGTGAAGAACAAAGAAAAAAAAATTTTTTTGCAACACTCGCCAACGTTAAAATTGTTTTTTTAAGTTTACACTACTCAATTGACCTCCCAAGCCTATCAGATGCCCCGCCTACAAAAGATCTTTTGGATGTGGAGGATATTCAAGTAAGTGCATCTGAACCCTAAATTTACATTTCGTTTAAATTTTATTGTTGGCAAGCAGCAATAATACTTCGATGTTAAAGTGTGTTAAAATGCAAAAAAAAAATGGTGTAAAATTACAAGTGCAAAGTTCACTCAACTTAGTGATGAGAAAGACATAGACAAAAAAAAAAAACTCACTCAACTTTGATCGCCCTTACAATGAGCGGCAGAATTTTGAGTGGGCTTTTAAGTTATTGATCAAAATTAATGCACAGCCCAAAAGCATGCTCCAACTTTAATATCGAAGTCGCTGTCAAAAAAAAAAGTATGCTCCAACTTTAATATCGAAGTCGCTGCCAAAAAAAAAAAAAAAAAATAATAGTATGAATGAACAAACACAGAAATAGAAATGAAATTCGAATACTAAAAAAAATAAATATATAAGTGAAATAAATATAAATAAATAAAATATAAATAATATAATAAATATATATTATTATTAATATTATGAAAAAAATTAATAATAAATAAATAATCATAATATTGAAGTAGTGCATATATACTAGTAGATAAATAATAAATAAGAAAAAAAATATGTATTTACAAAATTAACTAAATGAATGATTTGGTTGGCCCTAATACTCTTTATGTTCCGAGATATTTTTTTTGATTTCATTTTAATGATTTTTTTTTTTACTTTTTTTTCATTTAAAGTAAAAACTTAAATAAATTATATTCACAAAAAAAAAAATATATATATATAAAAACAAAAAAAATAAAAATAAAAATTATATATATATATATATATATATTGCATAAGTAAATAGAATAAATTTGAATATGGGCTTACAAAAGGATATTTAAAAAGGAAAAAAAAAATTTAAATAGTTAAGACAAAAATAAAATGATTATATTAATTATTGAAATTGTATACCTAAATTTTTTTTTGTTCGGACCAAAAATAAATAAAATGAAAATGGTCTAATTAGCTAAATACTATTGTTAATAAGTTAGTAAATATAATTCATATCAAAATCTATTGCACTCATTCTGTATTATATTAAACCTTATATTTTCTTTCATATTATTGTACTTTTTTTTGTTAAGTGCAAATAGCTCATTTAAACTTATACTTTTCAAATAATGTACAATATAAAAATATTAGATGTTACAAAATGAAATTTAATCACGCGTAGAATATAAGTAAAATAAATGAATATCTGTCATTAGAATAGTGTTAAAATGAATAACTAAATTTTTTTTCTTGGGAGTCATGCAACGCACACTGAATAGAGGATGAAATAAGTAGTCGTTGTTTTAGGGATCATCCAATATTATTATGTTTAGGTGCCGGATGATCTAGGTAGGGTGGGCATCTGCTGTGGCAATTACATCAGCCCAGCTTAATCGACGAAAACCCAGGAGTGTCGCCTCCATATTATATTTATGAGATCGTTCCTATTCCCCTCTCCTCTCTTCCCCCTTCCCAGTAATTTGTTCGAATTATAACCGCACGCGATATCTTTTAATTAGTATAAGTACAAAGCGAGCACGTAGCGCAAGAAACTTCAAGGAACCCCGACCAACTACCGATCATACAGCCGGAACCAGCGCGTGCACTCCCTCTTGTAGGCTACACTAACATCGGCTCGTCCAATCCCAGGTTATATGCTACATTAATATTAATTAAAATGGCGCCCAACGTAAAGGCCCGAATGGCACGAATGCCACGAACCGGCCTGAACCAATCGGACCAAACTTAAATTGAAGAATTTGTGTCTACGTTCGACATCTTACCTTATCTCCCATCCTTCTTTTAATTGCCCCATTGTCCTTGTTATTGGAATATACTACGGATCCAGGACAATTCAATAGATTTAATGGCCTAGTATTATAATCCCAATAACTAGTGGGTGTAGACTTTGACTTACTGGATGCGTTATAACTTTTATTGGATATAACTCCGTTGTCAAATATTAGTTTATACCTTTTACTCCTTGTTTACTTTTAGTCCGAAGGTTTTATAGGTTGTTTATGGTTTCCGGAGTATTGAGCTGCAGCCATCCCCTTTAATTTCACTTTGGATAAGTTCAACACTACCGGTACGACTGCTTTATGCAGATACCGGATTCCTTTTTTTTCTAATATCCCTATCAGAAACCTTAAGGAATTTCGCTGGACGAGGATTAAGCAGCTTTCTAAGCGCAATCCGCCGCGAAATGACATATTGTTTCCTGATTTCTTTTATTCTAATATCCCTATCAGAAACCTTAAGGAATTTCGCTGGACGAGGATTAAGCAGCTTTCTAAGCGCAATCCGCCGCAAAATGACATATAGTTTCCTGATTTCCTTTTTTTCTAATATCCCTATCAGAAACCTTAAGGAATTTCGCTGGACGAGGATTAAGCAGCTTTCTAAGCGCAATCCGCCGCGAAATGTCATATAGTTTCCTGGTTCTCCTTATAATTTCCTTCTTGTTGCATCTCATTATATAACAAAAGGGAATTATATTCTAGCTTACAGTCAGTTGCATGACTCCCATATTATTATCGATATCGTGATTACGAAGAATTTTGTTACCTTAAATTTTCTTTTGCTCCTTCTCTATCAAAATTAGATGTCTAAATTAAAAAGTGATTAACTAGAATTAGTCTCATCAAAACATTTTCGCAAGTCATTTACCGAGATGGTTCTGTCTCATAGTACAGAAGATCTGACTCGAATTAGTAACACTGGCAAACATTGTTGCATTTGTTCTGAAATAATAGTTTTCCAGGGTCAGTTATTAGCAACCTCTTGCGGACATTATTTTCATAGACCGTGCTTCAATTCCCAAGCCGGCAAAAAGAAGGTGTGCCCAATTTGCAAGCAGAGCCTGACACGCCTAACTAATTTGTCGCAGTGCTCAACAACCAGGCAGCAAGAGGTACCAAACATGGAATCGATTCAACAAACGATGGCCGTAACTATAAGAGTGGCTATGGTTGAGCAAACCCGACTCATTGCTACCAGTTTGGCCGACCAAACGAACAGGTTGGTCCAAGCCCTTTCAGAAGGTCTTAGAGTTAGTCCAACTACCAACCTAGCGAATGTAACTCCTTCTCACGCGCGGCCTCTGTCTGAAGTGCAAAATCAAACGATAGAGCAATCCCTTCGTTTACCTTCGACAATGGCACCTACCTCGGACTTCGCTCAAAGCCAGACAGCAAGGAATGCTTCTTCAACCAATCAGGCACCACATTTCGAAAACTTTCTTCATTCTGGTGGTGATAGGTCGCATTCGGCAGCTGTAGTAACCCCTGTTAATGGAAGATTGGGTTCTGACATTCGTCCAGATCGGATAAGTCAGATAATGGCTAATTGGAAAATCAGGTTTACCGGCAAGGCCACTATGTCCATAGAAGAGTTTCTATATCGCGTAGAAGCTTTAACAAAGCAAACATTGGATGGCAATTTCGAGTTGACGGCCAGATATGCCAGTAACCTGTTTGATGGGAGTGCTAGCGAATGGTACTGGCGCTACCATAAAAGTGTCCCGGAAGTTTATTGGCCAGACTTGTGCGTTGCCCTTCGTGGTCAATTTAAGGACGACCGGACGGACAGGAATATAAGGACCGAAATAGAACATCGTAAGCAAAGATCAAATGAATCATTTGACGATTTTTATGGTATCATAGCTTCCTTAGCGGATAAACTGTCCGAGCCCATGTCCGAAAAGTCTTTGGTAGAGATCCTAAGAGCCAACCTGTTGGCTGACATTCAGCATGAGATATTATATGAGCCTGCTAACTCTGTGAAGGATTTGCGTCATCTAGTTCGGACTCGAGAAATCTTCATGCAATCAGTCTTAAAAGCAAAGCAATCAGTTGTTCCTCGACGGCTAGTAAACGCCATTTCCGAAACTAAATCTGAGATAGTCTCTGACGAAGAAACTACATCTAATATTGAGTATGACTTGTCGGCGGTAGATTTGTCATGCTGGAATTGCGCTGGAAAAGGTCACCGATACCAAGAGTGTATGGCAGAGCGTAGAGTATTTTGCTATGGCTGCGGCAAAGCAGATACTTACAAACCTAGTTGTAGGAACTGCAGTGCAAGTGTTTCAAAAACTATCACGCACGTACACCGCAGAGGGGTGTACGCAAACAGTTGGTCAACAAAGCGACCAATACCGACAAACCTTCTCGCTTCCAGCCTCATGTCAACCCATTCAACCAGACTTACCTTCCAACAATCATGTTGACCTACCGGACAGACCAAAAACCGTTCTAAACGTCGTCGAATTGATTTCAAAAATGTATGTCGAATAGAAAAAAATTCGCTGTTAGCTTCAATAATAGACACACCTAATGATTTACGCCCGCATGCCCAGGTAGTGCTGCTCGGTAAAACCGTAGTGGGACTTATGGACACTGGGGCTTCGGTCAGCTGTATCGGGGGTACTTTCGCTTCTGAACTCCTTCATGGGGATCTAAATTATAAGGCAATGAACTCCAAAGTAAAAACGGCTGATGGAAAAGCCCAAAACATTGTTGGCAGATTATTGGCGGAAGTAACTTACAGGGGAGAGACTAAGAATTTGACATTCTATTTAGTTCCTTCTCTAGCGGCAGAACTTTACCTTGGAATTGACTTTTGGACAGTTTTCGACTTGTTACCATTACACTTAATGACACAGAGTCTAAATATTTCGTCCCTAAATGACCCGACAATGCGAGAATTGACTCCAAAACAACAAAACTTGCTGCAGGAATCAATAAAGTTGTTCCCGTCTTTTTCAAAGACTGGATTGGGTAGGACATCCTTAATATCACACGTAATTGATGTAGCCGACGCTAAACCTATAAAACAGCGTCACTATGCAGTATCGCCTGCTACAGAGAAGCTGATGTACGAGGAACTCGATCGGATGTTACAACTCGGAGTTATTCAGGAATCAAACAGCTCCTGGTCGTCCCCAGTCGTTTTAGTGAAAAAACCCGGCAAAGTTAGGTTATGCATTGATAGCAGAAAGGTCAATGAAGTAACCGTAAAAGATGCGTATCCTATGCCATTAATTGATGGTATCTTAAGTAGATTGCCGAAAGCAGAGTTTATTACAAGCCTTGACCTTAAGGATGCCTTTTGGCAAATACCTCTCGACCCGAACTCGCGTGACAAGACCGCCTTCACAGTTCCTGGGCGTCCTTTATATGAGTTCGTTGTCATGCCCTTCGGGCTCACTAATGCTCCTCAGTCTATGTCCAGACTAATGGATAAAATAGTCCCAGCGCATTTGCGTAACGAAGTCTTTATTTACCTAGACGACTTACTGATTATTTCAGATTCCTTCGAACGCCATCTCGAAGTCCTTTCGATAGTTGCCTCACATTTATCTCGTGCTAATCTTACCCTTAACGTCGAGAAAAGTAAATTTTGCCGACGAGAAGTTAAGTATTTGGGGCATGTAATTGGCAATGGCATTATCAGTACAGATCCAGATAAAATATCTGCCGTTAAGAATTTTCCAATTCCCCGCTCAGTAAAACAAGTTCGCAGGTTCCTTGGCATGACTGGATGGTATCATAAATTTATCAGAAATTATGCTTCTATTTCATCTCCATTGTCTGATACTCTCAAGGCCAAACGGAAGTTTGAATGGACTGAGGAAGCTCAACAGGCAGTCGAGTCCTTAAAGAACCACATGTGCTCGGCTCCGCTATTGCTGATACTCTCACAATACGAGTTGTGAATGACTAGTGAAGCTGCAACTGGGCAGCTGAGTTGATGCAGACCAATGTGATGGTGACGATGTGCCAATTGCATTTATGTCAAGGAAACTTAATCGATGCCAAAGGCAGTATACGGTCACCGAAAAGGAGTGCTATGCGGCTGTTTTGGCAGTAAAAAAATGTAGGGCCTATATAGAAGGTCAAGAGTTTACGGTGATCACGGATCATGCATCTTTAAAATGGCTCATGACCCAAGTGGATCTTAGTTCACGGCTAGCCCGTTGGTCTCTAAAATTACAAGTGTTTAAATTCAAGATACAGCACAAAAAGGGTAGCCAAAATATAGTCCCCGATGCTCTTTCACGTACGTATACGGAAGATTTGTCTGCTGTTGTGGTTAACAGCTTAATAGTCGACTTGGAGTCACCAGAATTTAAGTCCCCAGCCTATGAGTCCATAAAGAACAAGATTCGCACAACCCAGTCTTCTTTGCCAGACCTAAAGATTGAAAATGAATTTATATACCGTCGGTCCGAGCATACGGCGGACTCCAAGGTTGCAGATGATGTATGCTGGAAACTTTGGGTGCCACAGCCTCTGATTTGCCTGCACTAAAACAGCTCATGATGATCCCTGCATGCCATGTGCGCATATGGAGGACAAAAACTTTAGAAAGACTCAGAAGGTTTTATTACTGGCCAAATATGGTAACCGATGTGAAAAATTATATAAATGCTTGTGACATTTGTAAAGCCACGAAGCACCCCAATCAGACCTTAAAACCTAAAATGGGACACACTGGCCAACCACTGCGCTTCTTTCAAAAGTTATTTGTTGATTTTCTGGGACCCTATCCACGCAGCAAATCTGGAAATATAGGCATATTTGTTGTACTAGACCATATGTCGAAATTTCCATTTTTGAAGCCCGTCCGAAAATGTACTGCTGAAGCTATCAGACGTTATTTGGAAGAAGATCTATTCCATTGCTTCGGAATACCCGAAACAATAGTATCTGACAACGGAGTTCAGTTTAAATCTAAGTCTTTCAACTCCTTGCTAGACAGGTACAACATTTTCCATACCTAAACAGCATATTATTCTCCTCAGGCTAATGCGTCAGAGAGAGTCAACCGATCCGTTCTTTCAGCCATCAAGGCATATGTGGACCCCAGCCATCGTAACTGGGATGAGAAATTGAGTTTATAACTGTGCCCTTCGTCAAGCTTTCATTTAGCCATTAACACAAGCCCTTACAAATTGGCATTTGGTCAGCATATGGTCACAAACGGCAGTGTACAAATATTGAGAACTCTAGGCATGCTAGATGATCGCAGCCTACAATTTAGTCGAGAAGACTCTTTCGATCTTTGCGTAGTAAGGCGAAAGATTCTATGCAATCCCAGCGCGCACGATACGAAAAGGCCTACAACTTGCGAGCCAGAGAACTGACATTCAAAATTGGTCAGGAGGTGTATAGGCGCAACTTTCAACAAAGCAACTTTGCGAAGGGATATACCTCGAAACTAGCTCCGAGCTTCGTCAAAGCCCGAATTCGTAGGAAAATTGGCAATTGTTACTACGAGTTGGAGGATTCTCACGGAAGACTTATTGGCAAATTTCATGCAAAAGATATTAAGCAATGATTCCATCGTCGGCAGCGTGAATCCCGCTTGTTGGGTTCCACCCCAAGCTTGATTTTAGTGGCGGGGGGAATGTAGTGCGCTTGCCTAAGTTAATATAATTTTATGCCTACAATTATGCTTTGGTTTTTTTTAAGCCGAGCTTTTGCCGACGCCCTCTATGAGGTAGAGTTCAATGTCAAGCCCTTTTTGGTTAGTTGATTAAACATTTTTCTGATAGTTGCTCTTGAGTTTTTGTCTGCCAAAAGGGACGGTCGTGCGAGTCCCATCGACTTGGGTTTTTTTTTGGTTTCGTGGAAATAGAAATGTGACACGTGGACGCGATGGAAAACGTCCCTAACCTGAATTTTTATTTTTTTTTTTGAACAAATAATATAATTGCCACCGGCTAATAATTTATTGTGGACACGCGCGTCTCGACAAACAAATAAAAATTATTTCGTGGGGAAAAATACATTCCCAAATTGTTTCATCGGCAACAACCACTAGCCAAAACCATTTACAGTGATTTGCTGCTAAACGAAAAAGAGAAAAAAGAAAATCCAAGAAAAACTTTGAAATTAAATAACCATAATAAATATATTAAATATATTTAAATACGATAACGAAACGTGACCGGTTTAACGGCCGAAAAAGAAAAGAGAAAAACATATATGTTTGCCACGGACCTGCTCGGCGGATCAGCCAGCGCCAACCGCCATCGCCAACACTTGTTCACGGCACAATCGCCGCTGCGCCACAGTGATATGGAGAGGATGGATGCTCCCCCGAAGTGCCCAGCGTCGACTCACCAAGTGCTCCGGCCTATCCCTTAACTCATTTAGTGAATTGCACATTTTTTTATAATTATTTAATAATAACTAGTTAAAAATTAAAATCATTAATTATTACAATTACCCACGTTAATATAAAATGAGATCAAACCATGAACCATATTGAGTATATTTGGTGCAAACTAATCATATTAAACGAACAGAAAAAAAGGAAATAAAATAATAAGTGAAAAGAACAAAAAAAAAAAATTTTTTTTTTCAACACTCGCCAACGTTAAAATTGTTTTTTTTAAGTTTACACTAATCAATTGACCTCCCAAGCCTATCAGATGCCCCGCCTACAAAAGATCTTTTGGATGTGGAGGATATTCAAGTAAGTGCATCTGAACCCTAAATTTACATTTCGTTAAAATTTTATTGTTGGCAAGCAGCAATAGTACTTCGATGTTAAAGTGTGTTAAAATGCAAGAAAGAAAAAATTGTGTAAAATTACAAGTGCAAGTTCACTCGACTTAGTGATGAGAAAGACATAGACAAAAAAAAACTCACTCAACTTTGATCGCCCTTACAATGAGCGGCAGAATTTTGAGTGGGCTTTTAAGTTGCTGATCAAAATTAAAGCAGAGCCCAAAAGCATGCTCCAACTTTAATATCGAAGTCGCTGCCAAAAAAAAAAAAAAAAAAGTATGCTCCAACTTTAATACCGAAGTCGCTTCACAAAAAAAAAAGAATAAATAAAAATTATATAGTATGAATGAACAAACACAGAAATATAAATGAAATTCGAATACAAAAAAAAAAATTAAATAAATAAATATAAATAAATAAAATATAAATAATATAATAAATATATATTATTATTAATATTATGGAAAAAAATTAATAATAAATAAATAATCATAATATTGAAGTAGTGCATATATACTAGTAGATAAATAATAAATAAGAAAAAAAATATGTATTTACAAAATTAACTAAATGAATGATTTGGTTGGCCCTAATACTCTTTATGTTCCGAGATATTTTTTTTGATTTCATTTTAATGATTTTTTTTTTATTTTTTTCCATTTAAAGTAAAAACTTAAATAAATTATATTCACAAACAAAAAAATATATATATATATAAAACAAAAAAATAAATAAAAAAATTATATATATATATGGTGACATATCCAGATCACGCAGATCTCTCATGTCCACACTCACGCTTATCATAGCAGGCAAGATAAGATAAGCATAAACAAAGAATGCAACTATCAAAAGAGACCCCTACATAGATGGCAGGTCAAAGTATCATACAGCATGTCAACATCGCAGACGCACTTTCTCTAAATAGAATCATAGCAGGCAAGATAAGATAAACATAAACAAGGAATGCAAAAGAGACCCTCCATAAACAGACCATGAGATAGAAGCAAGTGCGAGGTTTCCTTATAGATTAAACCACTAGCATAAGCAGAGTTATTTTGTACACGAAACCGAGAAGACGTGTTTTTTTTGTTTAATAAAGAATTATATTATTCCTAAAAAAACCGTTGTCGGACTTTTTTCAATTGGCGCAGCCGGTACAGTACTCTCCAAAAACGTAATTGGCGCAGCCGGTAGGATAACAGATTAACTTTGTGAAACGTCGTTTTATTCCATTCAGGAAAACGTACTAGTGTTTCGCGAAACTGTTATCCGCATAAGGACCCCGTGATCCTTGAAAAACTTTTTTTTCTAAAAAGTGAACAAAACAACAACAAAAAAAAAAAGAATTAAATCTACAACAAAACGATGTCAGAATCATTAAACCAGGCACTCGGGCAAATCCGCCAAGCACCCATCTTCGGTGGAGAAATGGACGATCTGGGCAACTTTATCGAACGGATTGATCTCATCATGCGACTCTACCCAACCAGTGATGCGCGCCAAATCCTCATACTGTACAGCGCAATCCAGATGCAGTTGTATGGCGACGCGATGAGAACATCATTCAGACACTCACCGGGAGACTGGGCAACACTACGGAGCATCCTCATCTCCACTTACAAAACTCAAACACCTTGTGAGGAACTCCTCAGAAGAGTGTACAACACATATTATGGAGGAAGTATTCGTAAGTTCCTCGAAGAACTCGAGCACAAATCACATGTAATAACTAATAAATTAGCACTAGAAAATAACCTAGAAAATAAAACATTGTATACTAATGCATTAAATAATACAGTTAGGGACGTCATAAATAAGAGACTACCGGACAGATTATATATGCAGTTAGCAAGATACGACATATCCACAACTGACAAACTGAAAGCGGTAGCCCAAGAATTAGGGTTGTACGAGGACCGCATTCCTGAAAAAATAAATAATACATATTACAATAAAAATTATAATCAGAACCCAAGAACTTATCAAAATTTTAACCCCAATTACAATCAGAATTTTAGGAGTCAACAAAATTTTAACCCCAATTACAATCAGAATTTTAGGAGTCAACAAAATTTTAATCCCAATTATAATCAGAATTTTAGAAGTCAGCAAAATTTTAATCCCAATTTTAATCAAAATTTTAGAAGCCAGCAAAATTTTAATAGGAATCAGTATCCCCAAAATGAACCAATGGTTAACGAACCATTGTATAATGAATTTCAGCAAAAATTAAATCAGGGCAGAATACACAACCCTATGAATTACCAATCAAATAATAATAATAATAGACCACCTAACCAACCCATAAAAAGACAACGACCCAGTAACAGTGGTCAATCAAAAATGGATTGGGAGGCAAATTTTCATCAAACAGCCTCGGAAAGGAATCCAAAACCCCATTCATAAACATAATTTTGAATAACATACGAATGCGATGCCTAATAGACACAGGGTCATCAGTAAATTTAATGAATAAAAATTTCCTTAACTACGAAACTTCCACAGAAAATATTACTTGTCACACCATATGTGGGGAAGTACAATTAAATACTAGCATATCTTTAGCCCCTAGCAAGCTTTGTCCTACAGATCAGAAGTTTTACATACATAATTTTTCAAAAAATTTTGACATCCTCTTAGGCCGAACGTTCCTTAAGGATTGTAAAAGCGAGATCAATTACGAGGATGAGTTTGTTCGACTTAATAATTTCCAATTTTTATTTAAGTATAATAACGAAAATAAGAAAAAAGAATATGTTAACGAAAATAAGAAAAAAGAATATGAAAACGAAAATAGGAAAAAAGAATATAGAAACGAAAATAGGAAAAAAGAATATAGTAACGAAAATAAGAAAGAAGAATATGAAAACGAAACTAATACAAGATATACATACAGCATACGCATTGGAAAATGAATTAGTGGAAAGTAACCAATTTAGATTAGAACATCTAAATAAAGAAGAAAAATCCAAGTTAACAAGAGTTTTGTTCGAATTTAACGATATTCAGTATAATGAGAGTGACAATTTGACTTTCACAAATACTGTAAAACACGTTATCAATACAAAGAATGAGGACCCTTGTTATCGAAAACCTTATAAATATCCACAAAGCTATGACCAAGAAGTTGAAAAGCAAATGAAAGAAATGATGCACCAAGGCATTATACGACCATCTAATTCACCTTATTGTTCTCCTATCTGGGTCGTACAAAAAAAAGAAGATGCATCCGGAGAGAAAAAATATAGAATTGTCGTCGACTATCGCGGCCTTAACGAAAAAACAATTAGCGATAAGTTTCCTATACCTGTAATGGATGAAATACTGGACAAACTCGGAAAATGTCAATATTTCACCACAATCGATTTAGCCAAAGGATTTCACCAAATTCAGATGGACGAACAATCAATCTCGAAAACAGCATTCTCAACCAAAGCGGGACATTTCGAATACACACGAATGCCATTTGGCTTGAAAAATGCACCAGCAACCTTTCAACGGTGCATGAATAATCTTCTGGGAGACTTAATTCACAAACATTGTCTAGTTTACATGGATGACATAATAGTGTATTCCACTTCATTGGAAGAACACATATTAGCATTAAAGAAAGTCTTTGGAAAGCTCAGAGAAGCAAATCTAAAACTACAACTAGTAAAGTGTGAATTCATGAAAAAAGAAACTGAATTTCTAGGACACATAATAACAACAGAAGGAATAAAACCTAATCCAATCAAAATAAAAGCCGTTAAGGAATTTCCAATTCCTAAGACTCCCAAAGAAATCAAAAGATTCCTCGGATTATGCGGATTTTACAGGAAGTTCATCCCAGATTTCGCCAAAGTTGCGAAGCCAATGACCATAAAGCTAAAAAAAGGATCAAAAGTAAATGAAAAAGATGAAACATACATAGAAGCCTTCGAGAAATTAAAGTTACTCATAGTATCCGACCCATAAGAGACCATAAAAGAATATCTTTGTGCAAAACCCAGGGTTATATACTTCCCACATGAAGGTGACTACACAATATTCCAAAAAGCTTATTTAGAAATAATACAAAGAGATTGTCCGATAAAAATTATGAGAACCACAAAAAAATTAAGAGATATCCAAACTTATACAGAATTGAAACAGACCATATTAAACGACCATACAAAACTTTTACATCCAGGAATAGAAAAAACTATAGTAACGTTTAAAGAAAAATATTATTTCCCGGATTACCAAAAACTAATACAAAACATGATTAACGAATGCCAAATCTGTAATACGTCAAAAGTGGAACACAGGGACACAAAATTTCGTTATGAAATAACACCTGAGATTTTCAACCCTAGAGAAAAATACGTTATAGATTTTTATATGATCAATAATAAGCAATTTTTATCATGCATAGACGTATACTCAAAATATGCTACATTAATAGAAATACATGGTAAAGATTGGTTAGAAGCAAAACGAGCATTATTAAAAATATTCAACGAAATGGGAAAACCATTAGAAATAAAAGCAGACAAAGACTCAGCATTCATGAGTACAGCATTAAAAATTTGGTTAGATTCAGAAAATGTTAAAATTCAAATCACAACAAGCAAGAACGGAATATCAGACGTAGAGCGGTTTCATAAAACAATCAACGAAAAACTAAGAATAATCAATTCAGACACAAACAAAGAAAATAAGTTAACCAAATTCGAAATAATACTTTACACTTATAATCATAAAACAATACATAGCACTACTGGTAGAACACCAGCAGATATCTTTATCTATGTCGGATCACCAGCATACAATACCCTGTTGAAAAAAATTAAAAAGATCAATAAGCTAAATGAAAACAGAAAAACTTACGAAGTAGATACAAACTATAGAGAAATGCCACTTATCAAATCAAAAACAACAAATCCATTCAGGAAAACAGGCATAATAAAACAATTAGACAGCAAACATTTCGAAGAAACAAATAAAGGCCGAAGAATCATACATTATAAAACTAAATTTAAAAAGAAAAAGAAAATAAACATAAATAAATATAACAATAATTTCAGGTCAACTACGGAAGATCCATCTACCAGTCCACCTGCTAATAATTATAATATTAACGCTAGCCGTAACTCAGAGTAACACCCAAAATATAGAAGTAAACCACGTAAAAGCACAAAACGGGTTCGTTTTATTTAAAACAGGCTCATTGAGCATACCCTCAGATTTCGAATACCATTGCCTAACAGTAAACTTAACAAAAACCGAAAATACTGAAAAAGATTTAATATCTCAGACACTTGATTTTAGTGTTCTACCCCAAATAGAATATCTAGTAGAAAAACTTCATAGAGAAATGAACGGAATAAAGATAATCAAAAGACAGAAACGAGGACTCCTAAATGTAGTAGGAAAAGGTTACAAATATTTATTTGGCACATTAACTGAAGACGACAAAACAGAACTTACTGAAAAAATTGATGATTTAGAAGCTAATAGCATACAGGTAAACGAACTAAACAAAGTCATAGAAGCAGTCAATCATGGCATACAAGTAATGGACAGCATGACAGAAATATCACAACAGAACACAAAATTAAGTTTATTAATGTTTAACTTACAACAATTCACTGAATACATCGAAGATATCGAATTAGGGATGCAACTATCCAGATTGGGAATTTTTAACCCAAAACTACTAAAACATGATCATTTGTTAAATGTTGATTCAGAAAAATTGTTAAATATAAAAACATCAACTTGGATAAAATCCACAACAAATGAAATTATAATAATATCACATATACCAAAAACTCTGTCACAAGAAACTTTGTATTCAATAATACCATATCCAGATGAGAAAAAAAATTATTTTAACCGAACTAGGGCTAACTATTAGTGATAAATATTATTTACACAAAAATAACACTTATTCAGCAACAAATAAGAAACTAATAGCAAACGAATGCATAAACGGTATTTTAAAACAAATAAAAGTTGAATGTAAATATACTAAAACAAGAAAAAATTATGAAATAAATTTCATAGAACCAAATGTAATATTAACTTGGAACCTACCTAAAACCACACTTAATCAAAACTGTATACCACAACAAGTCGAAATTTTAGGAAACAACATTATCAAAGCAACCAATTGTTCTGTTCAATTAGAAGATATCCAGATTTCAAATGTAATATCAGACTTTACGCAAACCATTTATATAAGTAATAATATAACTAAAACAGAGCCGTTAGCATTCTTAGAAACTAAAGAACTCATAAGAGAACATACAAAAACAAATAATACCTTGTTAATCATAAGCCTAACATTAGTGACAGTATTGTCAATAGTAATAATAAGCTATTCTTTGTTCAAATTCAAAAATTTACCAAAACAAATAACAATCAAATATAAGAATAGTGCAGCAACGACACCACACGTCGAAGATGAAGAAAAAACAACCGCAGAAAACACCAACGACTTACAGTTATACCCTATACTGAGCGCTTGAGGACAAGCCAATTTCTAAGGGAAGGGGAAGTGACATATCCAGATCACGCAGATCTCTCATGTCCACACTCACGCTTATCATAGCAGGCAAGATAAGATAAGCATAAACAAAGAATGCAACTATCAAAAGAGACCCCTACATAGATGGCAGGTCAAAGTATCATACAGCATGTCAACATCGCAGACGCACTTTCTCTAAATAGAATCATAGCAGGCAAGATAAGATAAACATAAACAAGGAATGCAAAAGAGACCCTCCATAAACAGACCATGAGATAGAAGCAAGTGCGAGGTTTCCTTATAGATTAAACCACTAGCATAAGCAGAGTTATTTTGTACACGAAGCCGAGAAGACGTGTTTTTTTGTTTAATAAAGAATTATATTATTCCTAAAAAAAACCGTTGTCGGATTTTTTTCAATTGGCGCAGCCGGTACAGCACTCTCCAAAAACGTAATTATATATACATATATAAGTGAACTAAATATAAATAAAATATAAATAATATAATAATATATATTATTATTAATATTATGAAAAAAATTAATAATAAATAAATAATCATAATATTGAAGTAGTATATATATCGCAGATACATAATAAATGAAAAAAATTAATTTACAAAATTAACTAAATAAATAATTTGGTTATGCCCTAATACTTTTATGTTCCAAGATATTTTTTTTGATTTCATCTTTAATGTTTTTATTATTTTTCCATTTAAAAGTAAAAACTTAAACAAATTATATTCACAAAAAAAATATATATATATAATAAAAAAAAAATGTTTGTTATATATATCGCATAAGTAAATAGAATAAATTTGAATATGGGCTTACAAAAGGATATTTAAAAAGGAAAAAAAAAATTTAAATAGTTAAGACAAAAATAAAATGATTATATTAATTATTGAAATTGTATACCTAAATTTTTTTTTGTTCGGACCAAAAATAAATAAAATGAAAATGGTCTAATTAGCTAAATACTATTGTTAATAAGTTAGTAAATATAATTCATATCAAAATCTATTGCACTCATTCTGTATTATATTAAACCTTATATTTTCTTTCATATTATTGTACTTTTTTTTGTTAAGTGCAAATAGCTCATTTAAACTTATACTTTTCAAATAATGTACAATATAAAAATATTAGATGTTACAAAATGAAATTTAATCACACGTAGAATATAAGTAAAATAAATGAATATCTGTCATTAGAATAGTGTTAAAATGAATAACTAAATTTTTTTTCTTGGGAGTCATGCAACGCACACTGAATAGAGGATGAAATAAGTAGTCGTTGTTTTAGGGATCATCCAATATTATTATGTTTAGGTGCCGGATGATCTAGGTAGGGTGGGCATCTGCTGTGGCAATTACATCAGCCCAGCTTAATCGACGAAAACCCAGGAGTGTCGCCTCCATATTATATTTATGAGATCGTTCCTATTCCCCTCTCCTCTCTTCCCCCTTCCCAGTAATTTGTTCGAATTATAACCGCACGCGATATCTTTTAATTAGTATAAGTACAAAGCGAGCACGTAGCGCAAGAAACTTCAAGGAACCCCGACCAACTACCGATCATACAGCCGGAACCAGCGCGTGCACTCCCTCTTGTAGGCTACACTAACATCGGCTCGTCCAATCCCAGGTTATATGCTACAAGGGGAGAGGAGTATCTCCTGTCCCGTTTGAAGGAAGGCTGGCGATATGCCGTCCATTCCACGGGATTTATAGGTCTGGAATGTACCAATTGCCCAATTAAGTCTCTCCCTTGTGACTGTCAGCTTGGCGCATGTCCTGACCTCAGTTGACGGCCTGTATCTACTTTTCCTTTCGGTAGCTCCTTCTTGGAGGGTGTACTTCCTGGGAAGTTCGTCTCGAAGAGTAGTACTAGTTTCTGCAAATTACTGCTCGTGAAGGAGTTATCCCCACGCTTCAGTGCAATGTTAGCATCAGGCGCTCGTTTCGCCAGTGCTCTGTGGAGCCTGGCACCTTCGCTTGTGCTGACTATGCTTTCGCAGAATTTTCTGTAATTCTTCCGTTTGGCATTTCTTATCTCCTTATTGTAGGAGGTCAGCCTATCACGGTACTGCTCCCATATTCCGTCTATCTTTGCTTTATTGAAGAGGCGACGTGTGGTCACGCGCAGCCTTTCTAGGCTGTCGTCCACCATGGGGCACCTTTTTCCATGTACTTTTTCCCTACCGGGCAGTTATCCTCAAATGCATTAGATATGCACTTGTTGAGGTCATCAATAGCACTGTCCAGCTCTAGCGGCTTTCTGGGAACTAGATAGCCCGTTAGCTAGGGAGAGCCCTAAGGTCGACTTGTAACCTTCCCAGTTGGTTTTCCTGGGGTTGTGACCTGGTATACTACTATCCATATTTAATTTTAAATGAATTAGGATAGTCGTATGATCAGACATGGATTCCTCTTGGGAAACATGCCAGTCCCTAAGGTAGGACTTTAGGGACCGACTGATCGGTGATGCTAGCACCTCTTCCCTGATCCTAGTAACAAATGTCGGTGCAGATCCCACATTACCTAGTTCTGGATAATATTTAAAAATAAAATCAGTTAGGCACTCACCCCTTAGATTGATGTCACTGCTGTCCCATATAGTTGGTGCGCATTGGCATCGCATCCGATGCGCATCGGCAACTTCTCTTCCTGCGATACTCCACCAGCTGCTCAACTCTGATGGTGGGAAGTATGCAGACACGATGACAATCAGAGACCGCGCAGCCCTTGTACACCAGTATGGGAACGCAGCTCTAGTCAGGAATTCTGAAAGGATAGTAAAGTTAATAATTTTCCTTACCATGATACAAGCTCTAGGTGCTGGATCTCTCCGACCGAGATTACCTTTGAGTCGGCCTTGAACAGGCCCTTGATGCCGTCGTTCACCCACGGCTCCTGTACCAGGGCCAGCCCAAGGTGTTTGTTGGTAAACATCCTTGCTAAGACGCCGAGCTGTCTTCACCGCTGCTCGTCATGGCGACGTCAGGCAGTCGCATCCTGCAGGTCCTCCTCCAGTTCTTGTGAGGACATGAAGATGTTATCGCCCCCTGCATCTCCTCCCTGGCAGAGCGTTACATCTGCCAGTTCTTCAGTCGCCTGCGAGGTCCTCCGACGGGTCGGTGGGCTGCGAGTCGGACTGTACGCTGCTCCGGGGCAGGAGTGTCCGATTGCTGATGTTGCCCACTGAGACATCCCCTGCCCGCTGGAGCAGGTTTGGGCTTTTCACCAGTCTTCTTCGTCCTCAGTCCACTTACGGAGATGGTCCCGTAACGGAAGAAGACCTGGTGCACCTTCTCCACAATTATGCTCCTGGATACTCGATCTATCCCGATCACCGATCCGTCCCTTGTTCCTCCTGGAGATCACTTTCCAAGAGTCGGCCTTGATCCTGTTCTGGTTCCTCAGCAGAACCAACAGGGATTCGGTAGACGATCTGCGCTCCTGGGACAGTACAGCGTGATACAGTGGGGCGACGGTATGTCGTCCCCATCTTGCACTCAAGGGGCACGCCCTTCTATGATTGTATCCTCGATGGTGCGGTCCTCAGCCACTCGGCTGAGGCCTCATCGGAGCATTAAATTACCAAGAATCCAACCTCGGAAGTGAATGCGCGCGCAATATCTCCACCAGACACAATGACTTCGTCTATGATGGCCTTTTTCCAACACAGATAAATCTCCGTGACTGAGCATGGCCCGTGGAAAATCCACGCACCTTTGCCGCTGCCGATCCGCGGGCAGCGCCCAAAGCCTCAGGGCACACCTCTTGGGGGTGGCCACCGGTGGTGTGAGATTGCTGCTACGCCTTTCCTGGGCTGGCGCAGGTGCTGCAACCTCCTCCCTGGGCTCTTTGGCCTTTTCAGGGCTTCATGAGGGGTGAGTCCCTGCTGGAGGTACCGAAGGTCCCACTTGACCCTAAACCTCAGAGACTTCTTCCGGTTCGGTCATCCAGCCCACCGGGTTGACACCTTGTTGGCAGGAACTCTCCCTTCCTCTTTGGGCGCTGAGCGCCTTGCCTCGCGGCGTTCGGTGCTGGGTGCAGTGGTCTGGGTGTACCAACCATCGGTCTCCCATGCTTTACAGCCGGAGTGCCTCTCCCTGTGGCACTCTCCTATTTGTTGCTGGAGCAGCACGGTGTAGAGGATGGTCAACCACACGAGGGGGTCGTTCCCCGTCAGGGGCATGCCCTCTAAGTGTCTTGCGACATGTTACGCAGGGAGATCCTGCGTTATTTTTGTATTTTCTACTTTCTTCATGGAGTCCCACGAGCTGCGGAGAGTATATGTCCGCCCGGGCAGAGATCCACGATACCCGGGTAGGCTGAATTAGAACAGGCGGTCGCCATTTGCCTGAGCTCACCGTTGGAGACTGGGCTAGTTTTTGTCCGGGCCCCCAGGCAGCTGACTCTGGGCACGGTCGAATGACGCCTTAGTCCGGTCCGGAGTGAGATGATGGGATAGGTGGGGTATGTACCTATGTGGCGAGGCAGGGGGGATGTGTGAGGCTATACTTTGGAAGGCGGCAAGATAAGCGCCTGGTCCGTCCGATCGACATTCCACGGTTTGTCCGAGACTGCTTATTTACGAAGAATCTCGTATTATGGGGGCAGGAAGGCCCCTAACAGGACCAGAACCAGAGCTAGTCAGAGGCAGTAGTACTCCGACAAGCCAGAGATGTCTTCTAGGATGGTTATAATCTTGTACGTTTTAAACAAATTATGACCATGGGAAAGAACAGCCTTAGGATACTTACCTGTCTATTGACAGGACCCTTTAGACTAAGGAGTCACCTAACAAAATTGGGTATATATAGTAGCGATCTGTGCAGGTTTTGTGAAATAGAGGACTTATCTAGCAGAATGTGTCGCCTTAACTAGAAGAAGACGCAGCATCCTATGGGCGCATGTTTTGAATTGCAAAGACATAGAAGACCTCAACCCAACAAAGATCCTCTCACGTTCGGACCGGAGTTGGGGCTGGTGGAAATGCTATAGGTTCCGGAAGTGGCACAATATATCAAATAGGTCGCGGTGCAGCTTCCCCACATAATAAAAAAGCCCGGTTGGGTAATACTTAAATTAATTAACTCCTTCCGGTCAACCAGAATTCAACACAAAGATCTCAAAAAGGATAATCAAGATAAAAACAAAAAAGGAGGGAAATGGGATAAATTGGAACTGAGGAGAAAAGAAAAAATAATAGGGACGTAACCAAGGATACGTTGCTAGTCAGACGGCGTGGTCTAGATATCATTCGACACACACCTTTTGCACCCGACCCGACCATCACCTGCAAGGTAATTGTGGCTTCAGATCCCCATATGTGCATATCAATTCAATTCGAGACTTTACAACCCCATGACTCGGAAAAAAAATGTAAGTTCTCATAAACATTTGAATGATATTATAGATAGGCAGGGGCTTATTTCAGTGTGTTTTAATGAAATTTTTATTTATTTTTATGTACAGAATATTGTTAAATGGAATGTAATGACTATTTTCATGTGATATACACTTTTCTCTGGTAAATTTATCCACCGGTTTCTGAACTGTTAAATGGAATGTAATGATTATTTTCAGGTGATATACACTTTCTCTCTGGTAAATTTGTCCACCGGTTTCTGAACTGTTTTGAGAACACAGAGAACCACAATTGTGCTAAATTTACACTAAATTTAATTTTGCACTTATAACTAAATATAATTTTACACTTTTAACTATTATTTAAAATTGTGATCTGCCGTCGGCGTTTTAAGCTGCAGTGCTTTTTAATTTTTGGGTTGATCCTATTTTCTTGGTTATCACTGCACTTTTTCCTGTTGGAGTTTCGATTTTATATATATGTTTTTATTTTATATACATATATGTTTATTTATTTTTATATCGATATTTGGTATCGGTATTGTTTATTTATGACCGACACAAATTTCTGTGTCTTGCTTGCTCCAACTCAGACTCTCCGATAGTGACAACTATCGATATTTACTAAAATTACAATGTAGTTTTGACAAAAGTGAGTACGATTTAACAGAGTTATTTAAAGTAGCGATAAATTGACAAATTAACAGCTGATCATTCAATATCAGTTGCATTCAAATTAGTTTGACTAAACATCCCGGCCACCTTGAAAGGATCTGCTTTCAACACATCGAGCCAACAGCAGATGCCATTGACTGTACGAAGATGAACACCTCGAACATGACTATCCTTTCCAGGCACAAGTGATTCGATGCCTGAGCGATAAGAAATTGTTGTGTTCTCCATCACATTGCAAATACAATTTTGTTCCAAATTTGGATTATGCAACACTGGGGAGGACTAAGTAATTTCTTAATCGATCGATTGCAGATTGAGCTCCGACTGTCCAGTTATACGATTTTTTGGTTGACAGCACTTCTGTAGTGGCGAATGTTTCTTCAGCAAAGTTAGGAATGAATTTTTTGTACCAACCGCATACGCCTAAGAATCCTCTGATTTGTTTTAGGTTTTTGGGAGTTGGCTAGCTAAGAATGCAGGAGACTTTTGATGATCCTAGAAAGTTGATTTTTGGAACACAAGACTGACTCTTTGACATGTTTAATGTGAGATTAGTTTTCTAAACTGCTCTGCTAATCTTACCAATACTGAAAGATGTTCCGAAAGGGTTTCCGAAACTATACACATGTAATCAATTTAGCCATACATATACATACACAATAACGCAGATCAGGGTGGAATGAGATCATCCATCACATTGTGGATGGAGAATTACATAGCGCAAATGGCATTACCGTAAATTGATAAAGTGGTCTTCAAGGCACTGTAAAGGCATTTGAATCCTCGGACAGTTTAATTTTCCAATACGCATATTTTAAATCTAATTTGGTTATTTGGAACTCTAGCAAAAATACCGTCGATGTTCTGTAAAGGGTATGCATCAGTTTTCGTAACATCATTAACTTTGCGAGCATCTAAAAATAATTGAACTTTATTGGGCTTAACTACCAATCGCATTGGCGAGCTCCAGGGAATTTTGGAAGTCTCAATCACTCCTAACTGTAGCATACGATCTATCTCGGCGTACATAAGCTTTTCAACCACAGGACAAACCGGATAATATCGTTGCTCTAATTGGCTTCGCGTCCCATACTTTAATATGTTGCTTGATTAATGAGGTGCGTCCCTAGGCCTTGTTTTTCTTAATTTGCAGCCCAGCTTTCAATGCTGAGGCGGAAGATTGTCGTCATGGATTATGACCACGGCTTCAATGGCGAGTTTTCACGACGATGATGTCCATTTGGTTCGAGCACGAAGCTCGTGACTATAGTCTGATGACTAACGACGCCAAAACGCTCCAAATTTTTGAGATCAGGCGCTGCTATCTCAAACAAATGTACGCGGTCAAGTAAGGTTTTGTGGGACCCTTTCCTCGTATGCGAACATACGCAATTATTGGCTCACAGACGTCGATACCACAGCGTTGGAATGGGTGTTCCGGTCAAAGGCTCTCCACTGGCAGCGATCCCAAAAGCCAATTTCTGATTGTACCGAACACACGCTATGCAGGTGCGCACGGTGCGACGTGCGCGACTTTTACGATTTACTGGGCAACAATATCAGATGTCTTTCGAAGTTTTCAAAGACAACGTTCTCTTGCCGGCCACCAACTCTAATAAATGAAAATCCTGCGGGACGATCTAGAAAAGGAGTGAGAAAGTTTAGACGGGTCCTAAGTGGTTGATCTTTTTGCAGTTGGCGAATGTCATCGACGAATGATAATTGCTGGCTATGCAGATTCCGACCGAGGCGTCGTAGAATCCATGCAATTTAAATGAGGTTTGGTTGACATGTTTACAGTCTCCGGAATGATTCCAGGCACTTCTACCAGTGCCAGTTCAATGTCACTTAGATTTGAATGTCACTTAGATAACGGAAAGTGACCACGATGCAGAATTTCCGTGACTTGATCCTTGATTGTGCTAACAGTGCTCATTACAATCTCGATGTTAATGTTTCGACAGCACATTTGAAGTTTCAGTTGATTCGATTTCATATAAGCGCTTAAGGTGACCGTTAAGCACCAAGCTTAAAACAAGCAGCAAGCTCTCTAGAATGTTGCGTATGAAACTTGCCTGTCACTACCCATCCAAACAGCGTCTGTTGGAGCATGGGCCCAG
The DNA here is from genome assembly GCA_035043875.1 of Drosophila paucipuncta. NCBI lineage: Eukaryota > Metazoa > Arthropoda > Insecta > Diptera > Drosophilidae > Drosophila > Drosophila paucipuncta. Next base: position 45,899 of record JAWNMP010000203.1, read on the forward strand.
TTGTACCAAGTTTAACTTGGCCCACTGACAGACCGTCGAAGAATGCTTCTGTTCCTCAAAGCATGTTGATGTGCCGAGACTGGTAGAATTTCTGATCTGACAGAACAATATTTTCCATTTGCATGGCCAATACTGCTTATTTGCACATCATGATTCTCTCCTTTCAGACGAAGCTTCTTGAACGAACGAATCGGTGACGAAATTCACCTGCGAACACGATTACAGTAGAGCACGACCTAGGCTGCAGGTGCCAGTTGAATCTCTGACCAACCAACCTGGGGTTGATAACGAGTTTTTAATTAACTATGGGCGCGAGTTCCAAGAATTCAAAATTATCGATCCACAAATTTATGGTAAATTTGTGTGGCTCAACAAAATTGAATTAAATTTGCTATGGGGCCATTACAACACCAGATAATTCTAGCGACTATCAAGAGTCAGATTAGCTGGAATTATATTCGAATATCTTTTGCGTGGAATGTTCCTATTTCTTTTCCTTGTAGGTTTTCTAGCAAATACAATGCATTTCCAATGTTCTTTTTAATTTATTTTATAAATGGTGAAGCGAGTTTTTTGTTAAAATTTTGACGAAAATTACTCAAGTTAAAATTTCTTCGAAACACTTATTGACCCTCTCGGAATGAACCTGGTTTATATCCCAAATTACACTGATTTCTGTTCCTTTCGTAAGCTTTATTACAGTTTCCCTTGATTTCATCCATTAGAAATGCATATGTATCTCGTCTGGTTAAAATTACTGGCTCTTCTAATAAGGACTACTTCTTTAGTAATTTATAATCGTCTCTATGAGTAATCATGTTCACACCAAATAATATCTTATACGGAGAGCATCCCAGCGATTGGTGCAACGACGAGCGGAGTGCACAAGAGAGTAAGGTACACATCCCAATCTCTTTGATCAATTCGGATATATGATCTAATTGCTGCTAATAAGGAACGATTAACTCTCTCAGCTACATTGCTCTGAGGCGAATAAACAGCAATATACATGTGACGAATGCCATGTTTGGTCATAAACGCTTCGAATTCCAAATTACGTATTCTTCCGTGTGACGACGACATGACATTATCATGGGCTTGACGAATTGTATACAAGCGAAGACCATCTGGTATCCAGCGATTTCTGTGCAGGATCTCCGGTGACATGTGTACGAATATAGACGAATTTGTCTATAACCCGTACATTGGGAAATTTATCCGGATCCGATTCAATATTTTTCTTCAGATCCATATTATTTGGATCTAAAAGTTCTGGGAACTCAAGATCTGTTTGTGAACCTTCCAGCTCTATACTATTAATTTCATCTTTTTCATAAATTTCATCAGGTACAATGTGATCCTTGCCTTTGCGATGAGAAATTGTTGTTTTCTCCATCACAATGCAAATACATTTTTTTTCCAAAATTTGGATTATGCAACTCTGGAGAGGACGTAAGTAATTTCTTAATCGATCGATTGCAGATTGAGCTCCGACTGTCCAGTTAAACGATTTTTTGGTCGACAGCACTTCTGTAATGGCGAATGTTTCTTCAGCAAAGTTAGGAATGAATTTTCTGTACCAACTGCATACGCATAAGAATCCTCTGATTTGTTTTAGGTTTTTGGGAGTTAGCTAGCTAAGAATGCAGAAGATTTTTGATGATCCTAGAAAGTTGATTTTTGTAACACAAGACTGACTCTTTGATAGGTTTAATGTGAGATTAGCTTTTCTAAACTGCTCTGCTAATCCTACCAATACTGAAAGAAGTTCCGAAAAGGTTTCCGAAACTATACACAGGTAATCAATTTAGCCATACATATACATACACAATAACGCAGATCAGGGAGAATGAGATCATCCATCAGACGGCACATTGTGGATGGAGAATTACATAGCCCAAATGGCATTACCGTAAATTGATAAAGTGGTCTTCCAGTCACTGTAAAGGCATTTGAATCCTCGGACAGTTTAATTTTCCAATACGCATCTTTTAAATCTAATTTGGTTATTAGGTTAGCTTTTGGAACTCTAGCAAAAATACCGTCGATGTTCTGTAAAGGGTATGCATCAGTTTTCGTAACATCATTCACTTTGCGAGCATCTAAAAATAATTGAACTTTATTGGGCTTAACTACCAATCGCGAGCTCCAGGGACTTTTGGAAGTCTCAATCACTCCTAGGTGTAGCATACGATCTATCTCGGCGTACATAAGCTTTTCAACGACAGGACTAACCGGATAATATCGTTGTTTAATTGGCTTCGCGTCCCATACTTCAATATGTTGCTTGATTAATGAGGTGCGTCCCTAGGCCTTGTTTTTCTTAATTTGCGGCCCAGCTTCCATTGCTGAGGCGGAAGATTGTCGTCATGGATTATGACCATGCCTTCAATAGCGAGATTCGACGACGATAATGTCCATTTGGTTCGAGCACGAAGCTCTTGAATATAGTCTGATGACCAACGACGCCAAAACTGCTGTTTAGCAGCGGTTATCACGTCAAACCGTTCCACATTTTCCAGATGAGGCGCTGCTATCTCAAACAAATGAACGGGGTCAAGTAGGGTTTTGTGGGACCCTTTCCTCGTATGCGAACATATGCATTTATTGGCCCACAGAAGTCGAGACCACAGCGTTGGAATGGGTGTTCCGGTCGAAGGCTCTCCACTGGCAGCGATCCCAAAAGCTGCCTTTCCAATTTCGGATTGTACCGAACACACGCCATGCAGGTGCGCACGGTGCGACGTGCGCGACTTTTACGATTTACTGGGCAACAATATCAGATGTCTTTCGAAGTTTTCAAAGACAACGTTCTTTTGCCGGCCACCAACTCTAATAAATGAAAATCCTGCGGGACGATCTAGAAAAGGAGTGAGAAAGCTTAGATGGGTCCTAAGTGGTTGATCTTTTTGCAGTTGGCGAATGTCTTCGGCGAAGGATAATTGCTGGCTATGCAGATTTCGACCGACATAGATGCAACAGCCTAACGCTCGAATCGAGGCGTCGCAGAATCCATGCAATTTAAATGAGGTTTGGTTGACATGTTTGCAGTCTCCGGAATGATTCCAGGCACTTCTACCAGGCCAGTTCAATGTTACTTAGATTTGAATGTCCGTGACTTGATCCTTGATTGTGCTATGTAACGAACACTAATAATGTCGTCTCGGCTTGCACACCCTGTCTACTATTTGGGGCGGCCTTGCTCAGGGAAATTTGGCGTGGGTATTGTGCCGCCTAGACAAACGGTGCTACACTAATAATTTCGTAGACAGGGAAGAACGGGAAGACCAGGATAAGGAATGTGAGCCATACAAATGGAACGGACTGATGTTGCTTATAGCCTATCTAAAGTTGGATAACTAAGCTGTTAGAGTTCTCCTTCTTTACCCACCCAACCTTGTAGGAATCTATCGCAATTTCGGATCCTACCCTAAGGAGCCTGCGGTGCTACAAACCTAAGGTGCCTTTAATAATAACAAATTATTCCAGGCTTATATTTCTATAATTTAATTAAAGTTAAATACAAAGGGGCAATTCATGATAATGGGATTCAGTAGGGACATTGTAATTTCATTGTAAACTATTGCTCTTACACTATTATACTACTATTAATTTTATACTATTTGAATGGTAATACTCATGCAGTTGAATGCATGAACAAAATTCTATGGGCGCTTTAGTTACCCCTATTGCATCTCTGATGTCATAACATCCGGCTACGCCGTACTTACTACCATATCCTTAGCGATCCATCGATGTCAGCAGGCCTGTCGACGTAGATGATCTGTAGGCGGTGATAATTAGAGTCAAAGGTGCAAAAATTGTACAAATTTATAAGTATGGGGTATTGTATTACTTAGAACTAAAATTCATTTTTCCTTTTTTTTCTATACACTATGCCTGCTATGAGGTGACTTCAAGACACAGGGGTTGTTGTCCCTGTGTTGTTGTAGTTGTTCTTCTGTTGTTGTTGTAGTAGTTGTTCTTCTGTTGTTGTTGTTGTAGTTGTTCTTGTTATTGTTGTTGTTGTTGCTTTTGTTATTGTTGTTGTTGTTGCTTTGGTTATTGTTGCTGTTGTTGTTGTTGCTTTTGTTATTGTTGTTGTTGTTGCTTTTGTTATTGTTGTTGTTGTTGTAGTGCCGCGTTAAGCAGCCCTGAATAGACGCTGGCAACGCTTCTCTGCTGAATTCGGCTTGATTTTATTTTTTTTAACAAAATCTATAGCGGAGCACAAAAGAGATACAACTTTAAAGCCTACTCACAATTACTATGCTTCAGGAAGTACTCAGAATGAGGTATAGGAATAGAAGAGGGGGCATCGGTGGCCAGTTCCGTGCTCGATGGTGTATTGTGGTGTGGTGCAATTATTGGATATGGTGTGCTTACAGTATTTGCAGGACACCAACCAGCCAGTATGCACTTTTGGCTAGCTTGCAATGCCTTGCCGGTCCACCCAACACTCGAAACACGTGAACTGCCAAAATCCCGGTAATGAGTCGAAATTTTATTAAATTCAACTGTTGTCGGGTATGATCGGCCTTCAGTGTTGTGGTATCCGTAATATCGCACTTTAAATTTTATCCCAGCTTCGGATGTTTGACGATTGTATTTGTTTTACCACGTGCAAATTTTCACGTAAGACAAACACAAATTCTTTTTTTTTTCTTGCATCGATAACATGCGAAAGAATAAAATGCATTCAGAAAACGCAAGCGCAGCCAACTTGACAGTTTAAGAGCAAAAGTTCGCGTTAGAAAGGTTAAGAGCTAAAGTTCGCGTTCGAAAGCTCTCTAACGCACCATGAGCTGCACTAGCTGATCTAGATCAGCTGCTTAAGCTTAATGTGCATGTTATGTGCAGTGCTTTGTAAATTGCGAGCTGAGTATTCGCGCCGTTACACCACAGGTCTGATCTACTTCTATTAGAGAAAGATAAGAGCTGAAAAAAATTCAAACGGATGGGAATAGGAAGTACTAGCTACCAAATGTCTTTTGCATGAAAATTTCCTAGCTCCTTTCCATTCATATCCTCTAGGAGGTAAATCGATCGGCCCAGTTTTTCCTTGATTCGAGCCTTAGTACCGATAGGAGCTAGCTTAGAGCAAAAATTAGCTGCTGCTTTGCTCAAAGAAAAATTTCTTTTGATCACTTCTTGACCTATTTCAAATGTTCGTGTCTGTGACCGTAAATTATACGATCGCTGGTTCCTGTCATAAGCCTTTTTGAGGTGTTTCTCTACATCAGCCCTGATTTTCTGAAATTCGTCAGCTCTGGGTAACCTAGCGGTGCTGTCTTTTAGCAATTCTAAATTTCTCAACAAGTTATAATCTTTGCCATGAGAAATCATGTGTTGTCCTAAGACCATAAAATAGGGAGAGTAACCAATCGATTGATGTATAGAATTGCGAAGAGAGCTGTTAATGCGACTTAAGAAGGTATCCCATTCGCGCTGATCAACACGAATATAAGCTCTTAAAGCCGCATTAATCGAACGATTCACTCTTTCGGCGGCGTTCGATTGTGGTGAATAGGCTCCCGTAAATATATGTTGAATACCGAAGGTTAGGAGGAAATCGTCAAAGACACGGCTTTTAAATTGAGAACCGTTGTCACTCACGAATATCTCTGGTACTCCAAAACATGGAAATGTATTTTCACTCAGATAATCGATAATCACGTTGGAGGTGAATTTTTTAACGGGCTTCAGAAAGGTGAATTTCGAAAAGTGATCTAAAATTATGAAAATTCCAATGTGACCCTTTCTTGTGCGAGGAAACGGACCAACGAAGTCCAAATACAACCGCTGAAATGGTCTTTCGCTGATAATTCGAGCACCCACAGGAGGTTTAAGTGATCGATTGGGATATTTGGTTATCTTACACGTATCACACTCGCTAATGTACTTACGCACATCAACAACCATCCTAGGCCAATACAAATGACGTCGTATTCGTTCAAGACATTTCGCGGTACCACAGTGTGCGGAAGATGGTTGATCATGAGCTGAACATATGACGCTGTTTCGCAAAGATTCGGGCACTAACAGAGTCCATGAATCATTGCCTTGATTGGAGCTATCGTCGGAGAAATCTTTGCGATGATAAATGTAACCATCAATTACTTAATAGTCTGGCATCTTCGATACCTTAAATTTCTCTCGCAAGGCACAGTATTCTGCTGACTGAAATGCTTCAGATTGCAGATCCAATTCGGGTAGAACTTCAGCATTTATGTTCGCAACCTCGACTACTGACTCAAACGAACGGGATAGGGCGTCAGCTACCACATTTTGGCTTCCCTTGCGGTGTTCAATACTGAAGCCGTAACCTTGGAGACTTATCGCCCATCGCGCTAATCTACCACTAAGGTCAGGTTGGTCCATCAACCATCGAAGACTTGCGTGATCGGTGACTACCGTGAAACGATGACCGTCGATGTACATGCGAAATTTTTTTATACCCAGAACAAGCGCCAAGCACTCCAATTCCGTAACGGTATAGTTACGTTGTGCTTTGTTTAATTTTTTCGACATGTACGCTATTGGTCGTTCATGACCGGACTCGTCGCACTGTGCAAGAACAGCCCCTACTGCATACGAAGAAGCATCACACTGCACTATGAACGGCTTGTCATATTGTGGATGGATCAAACATGGAGCTGAGCACAATGCCATTTTGATCTCTTCGAATGCAGCTTGAGCTTGATCGTTCCAGGTGAACAACCTTTTACCTATAAGTTCGGTAAGGGGAAAATTATCGAAGAATATCTGGAAATAAAACGCTGGTACCATCCAGTCATTCCCAAGAATCGTCTGAGCTGCTTCCGAGTTTTCGGAATCGGAAACTCTTTAACCGCACGGACCTTTTCGGGATTAACCTGAAGTTTTCCTTCGCCTACTATATAGCCTAGATACTCTACCTTCCTAAGACAAAACTGGCTTTTTTGAACATTTATGGTAAGACCAGCCTTTCGCAATTGAGTAGCAACTTCTGAAAGATGCAAAAGATGTGACTCAAAACTATCGGACAATACCAGCAAATCGTCAAGGTACACTAATACGTTTGATTTTAGCTGATATGGAATTACTAAGTCCATTAGACGACTCATTGTTTGCGGAGCATTGGTCAATCCAAAAGGCATTCTTTTGAATTGATAAAGAGGTCTATTTGGGACTGTAAACGCTGTTTTAGCATGGGATTCTTTATCTAAACAGATTTGCCAAAAGGCATCCTTGAGGTCGATTTTCGAAATGCAGTATACAGGCGGAAGACGACTCAGCAGTCCAGCCATTATTGGAATAGGATACGCATCCTTAATTGTGACTGCATTAAGTTTTCGTGCGTCGAGACACTTTGTCTGGTTTTATGTGTAAGGTGATGGGAGATGACCAAGGAGAACTTGGGGCCTCTTCTATGACGTCCATTTGAATCATCCTGTCAATCTCCTTGCATAAGAGTTCTTCTTTTGCTGGAGAAAGAGGATAAAATCTCTGTTTGATTGGTTTCGCATCGGCAGTATCAATTGTATGTTCGATTAACGTTGTTATGCCAAGTCCGTTATTTTCAAAAGATGGAAAGAAATCAATCACAGTTTTTAGTTTGGATTTCTGGAATGACGATAAATCCAATTTAGTAGACTCCTGTACGAGCTTTTCAGTTTCTATTGCCGAAATATTAATATCGCCAAAAGATGAAATCGATATACCAAATTTCTTCCAGAAATCCATACCACAAATAACATCTGTTCTAATGGAAGAAACTATAAGAAACTCAAGGTCAGCTTGGGTTGAATTATAAGTCAGGGGTATGGTAATTGTACCAGCAACAGGCTGTGTTTGGCCATCGGCCGTACGTACAACGCCTTTCATTTTGTCAACATTAAAGTTTTCTGACAAAATTTCTTGGCAAGATACTCGCCAATGACACTTTTGTTGGCCCCGCTATCTAATAAGGCTAGGTAATCCTGACCAAAAATGTCAATGTTGATAAAAGGTCGAATATCATTGCTTTTATTAACAATAGAGTTAATTAAACATCTGTTTAGTGCTCGCTTGCTTTGCCAAAATTTTCGCATACGCAAAGAAGAACGAGATTTACATGAAAGTAATTCGTCCGCGTTAAATATTTCGGACTTACGCTTCTCGCACTCATGAACTCGCACATGGGTACTTCCGGGGTTAAAGGTGATTCGTCTGGTAGTTGTTTAGAGATAGCTGTTTGAATATTTTGTGTATCCGAGGCTAATATCGGACATCCCCTTTCGGAACACGGCGGACATCCTTCGTCGAGTTTTCCGATTTGGGATTACATTTTTGACAGTTGGGCTTGTATGTCTCAGGTGTGCCACAACCGTAACAAAAAATCCGACGATGCTTCAGGCAATCTTGGTATCTGTGACCATGTTCCTCGCAATTCCAGCATTTAAATTTTTCGGAGGATCGAACTACACAGATTTCATCAGTTGCATTACTTTCCTCTTCCGATTCAACTACTGGAATTTGTTCGTGGAGAACAGTATTGACAAATCGTCGGTTCACATTTACTCGAGGCTGCTGCCTTGAATTAAGACTACGAAAGAAATCCTCATGTCTATGACATTCCTTTCGCAGACTTGCTAAATCACGAGTTTCGACATGTAACAATTCGTGCTTTAGTTCAGTTTTGAGATTATGTCTGACTTCGATCGTTAGGTCTGTGTCCAACATAGGCTCACGCAAGAAATCGGCAATCGACAGAATTGCATCTAAAAAATCATCAAAGCTTTCGTTGTTGCCTTGTTTGCGACTGCGAATTGCATCTTTGATGTCGCGATCAGTTCGCTGATCCTTGTATTTCTCTTGCAAGCGGTTACACAATTCAAACCAATTCAAGTGAACTGCACTTCTATGAACGCGCCAGTAGAAAGATAAGGCTGGTCCAGTGAAAAGGAGATGAGCAAACTGAACCAATAGATGGAAATTCCCATTCAAACATTGAGAGGTTAAAGCAGTTCACTCGATATATAAAATCTTCAATTGGAATGTCATTAGCTAGTCCGTTAAACTTGATTCGCCAATTGGAAATAACATTCGAAATTCTTTCGGGATGTTCAACTACTCCATCACTTAAGTTTGCGCTAGCGTAAGAATTTCCAGCTCTCTGATTACTGTTATTTCGACTATTGCTGGAATTACTTAAACGTGGACGGGGTGGAACTATGTCATTCTCCCAATCGAGATGACCCTCATCACGAGTTTCCCGAGGTTGGGTAGACAATGACAAACTTCGAACGGCTGCACTTAACTGCTCAGTCATGGCTGCAGTCATACTCGCTTTAAAGGTATCTAAAGAATTTGCAATCAATTGTTGGATACGCTCTTCCGAGATACTATTAGACTCGGAGGTAACTTTAGGCCGGGGCAAATCACGTTTTGTGTTTAAATTTGGATTTGGTCGGACGTTCGTATTCGGTCTATTGGCGTGAAGTTGATCTCGTGTTTACACCAGTTTTAGGAACCGCTCCAGAACTTGCTTTCGTGATACTAGTATGGTTCTTACCAGACGGGGTATTGGTATCAGTCGTGGTGCCTTCTCTTATTTGAATCATGATTTTGGAGCAGTATTGCCTACACACAGGATATGAATCATTGCTCACTAACCACTCCAATAGACACCATCTGTGAAACTTGTGTTTACAGGGTGTTTCTACAAATTCACTATCTGACCTGGTGTCATTACAAATTATAAATATGCCAGGTTCACTAGGGGTTGCGGATCTTAAATCTTCTGCGCTACGTCTGACAGCCATAGCAAAATAAAATGTCGGTAATGTGGTTTTGTGGTCGGAAAGGTGGGATATATATAAAATGACGAAATTTACTCTATCGAAATAAACGCTGAACAATTAATAAGGACTTATCCAAAGGTCTGGCAACGCAGGTATGATTGACAGGCGTATAAACATATCAGACTCGTACACAGAATTTACTATAAAAATTTATAACAGTGTATATTACTCAATCTAAAGAGGAACAGGCCGAAAACTCCAACCTGAGCAAATCTCAATTTAGGTCCGGAATACAAATTATTATTAAAATATCGATTGCTTGGTTTAGGACCGACTGAAATCAGAACTAAAATTCCAACGCAATTCGAGATTAAACAAGAGAATTGAGGAAATGCCTAGAAAGTTTCATTCGTTAGAAAGAGACTCTAAAATTAAATCAACTGTCTGGAACTACTCTATCTACTGGTCTGGCTCCGACAATAATCAGAATTCCAGCATTTCCGAAGTAAACAGAAAGTACCGTACGGATTTAATTGCAAAATATAATATGGGTGGAATATGGTTTCAAGAAAAGGAATGTAGAAAGTTAATTTGGGAAGCGCGGGGTGTTCACCTTAACTTAGGATAATAAAGATTATCCTAGCAGTGATACATACAATGAAAAAAAAACCAATTGGCTGGCATTTGTTCGGAAACGACCAATCGGTCGGGCCCCACGTTGGGCGGCAATTATTATATAACGAACACTAATAATGTCGTCTCGGCTTGCACACCCTGTCTACTATTTGGGGCGGCCTTGCTCAGGGAAATTTGGCGTGGGTATTGTGCCGCCTAGACAAACGGTGCTACACTAATAATTTCGTAGACAGGGAAGAACGGGAAGACCAGGATAAGGAATGTGAGCCATACAAATGGAACGGACTGATGTTGCTTATAGCCTATCTAAAGAGTTCTCCTTCTTTACTCCACCCAACCTTGTAGGAATCTATCGCAATTTCGGATCCTACCCTAAGAAGCCTGCGGTGCTACAAACCTAAGGTGCCTTTAATAATAACAAATTATTCCATGCTTATATTTCTATAATTTAATTAAAGTTAAATACAAAGGGGCAATTCATGATAATGGGATTCAGTAGGGACATTGTAATTTCATTGTAAACTATTGCTCTTACACTATTATACTACTATTAATTTTATACTATTTGGAATGTTAATACTCATGCAGTTGAATGCATGAACAAAATTCTATGGGCGCTTTAGTTACCTCGTATTGCATCTCTGATGTCATAACATCCGGCTACGCCGTACTTACTACCATCAGCAGGCCTGTCGACGTAGATGATCTGTAGGCGGTGATAATTAGAGTCAAAGGTGCAAAATTGTACAAATTTATAAGTATGCGGTATTGTATTACTTAGAACTAAAATTCATTTTTCCTTTTTTTTTCTATACACTATGCCTGCTATGAGGTGACTTCAAGACACAGGGGTTGTTGTCCCTGTGTTGTTGTAGTTGTTCTTGTTATTGTTGTTGTTGTTGCCTTTGTTATTGTTGTTGTTGTTGCTTTTGTTATTGTTGCTGTTGTTGTTGTTGCTTTTGTTATTGTTGTTGTTGTTGCTTTTGTTATTGTTGTTGTTGTTGCTTTTGTTATGGTTGTTGTTGTTGTAGTGCCGCGTTAAGCAGCCCTGAATAGACGCTGGCAACGCTTCTCTGCTGAATTCGGCTTGATTTTATTTTTTTTAACAAAATCTATAGCGGAGCACAAAAGAGATACAACTTTAAAGCCTACTCACAATTACTATGCTTCAGGAAGTACTCAGAATGAGGTATAGGAATAGAAGAGGGGGGCATCGGTGGCCAGTTCCGTGGTCGATGGTGTATTGTGGTGTGGTGCAATTATTGGATATGGTGTGCTTACAGTATTTGCAGGACACCAACAAGCCAGTATGCACTTTTGGCTAGCTTGCAATGCCTTGCCGGTCCACCCAACACTCGAAACACGTGAACTGCCAAAATCCCGGTAATGAGTCGAAATTTTATTAAATTCAACTGTTGTCGGGTATGATCGGCCTTCAGTGTTGTGGTATCCGTAATATCGCACTTTAAATTTTATCCCAGCTTCGGATGTTTGACGATTGTATTTGTTTTACCACGTGCAAATTTTCACGTAAGACAAACACAAATTCTTTTTTTTTCTTGCATCGATAGCATGCGAAAGAATAAAATGCATTCAGAAAACGCAAGCGCAGCCAACTTGACAGTTCAAGAGCAAAAGTTCGCGTTAGAAAGGTTAAGAGCGAAAGTTCGCGTTCGAAAGCTCTCTAACGCACCATGAGCTGCACTAGCTGATCTAGATCAGCTGCTTAGCTTAATGTGCATGTTATGTGCAGTGCTTTGTAAATTGCGAGCTGAGCATTCACGCCGTTACAGCTAACAGTGCTCATTACAATCTCGATGTTATGGTTTCGACAGCACATTTGAAGTTTCAGTTGATTCGATTTCATATAAGCGCTTAAGGTGATCGTTAAGCGCCAAGCTTAAAACTAGCAGCAAGCTCTCTAGAATGTTGCGTATGAAACTTGCCTGTCACTACCCATCCAAACAGCGTCTGTTGGAGCATGGGCCCATTTGTACCAAGTTTAATTTGGCCCACTGACAGACGGTCGAAGAATGCTTCTGTTCTTAAAAGATGTTGATGTGTCGAGACTGGTAGAATTTCTCATATGACAGAACAATATTTTCCATTTGCATGGCCAATACTGCTTATTTGCACATCATGGTTTTCTCCTTTCAGACGAAGCTTCTGAACGAAAGAATCGGTGATGAAATTCACCTGCGAACACGATTACAGTAGAGCACGGCCTACTCTGCAGGTGCCAGTTGAATCTCTGACCAACCAACCTGAGGTTGATAACGGGTTTTTAATTAACTATGGGCGAGAGTTCCAAGAATTCAAAATTATCGATCCACAAATTTATGGTAAATTTGTGTGGCTCAACAAAAATGAATTAAATTTGCTATGGGGCCATTACAACACCAGATAATTCTAGCGACTATCAAGAGTCAGATTAGCTGAATTATATTCGAATATCTTTTGCGTGGAATGTTCCTATTTCTTTTCCTTGTAGGTTTTCTAGCAAATACAATGCGTTTCCAATGTTCTTTTTAATTTGGCATTTTATAAATGGTGAAGCGAGCTTTTTGTTAAAATTTTGACGAAAATTACTCAAGTTAAAATTTCTTCGAAACACTTATTGACCCTCTCGGAATGAAACTGGTTTAGATCTCAAATTATACTGATTTCTGTTCCTTTCGTAAGCTTTATTACAGTTTCCCTTGATTTCATCCAATAGAAATGCATAATGTATCTCCTCTAGATTAAATTTACTGGCTCTTCTAATAAGGACTACTTCTTTAGTAATTTATAATCCTCTCCATGAGTAATCATGTCCACACCAAATAATACCTTATACGGAGAGCATCCTAGCGATTGGTGCAATGACGAGCGGAGTGCACAAGAGAGTAAGGTAACACATACCAATCTCTTTGATCAATTCGGATATATGATCTAATTGCTGCTAATAAGGAACGATTAACTCTCTCAGCTACATTGCTCTGAGGAGAATAAAGAGCAATAAACATGTGCCGAATGCCATGTTTGGTCATAATGGTCATCGAATTCCAAATTACGTATTCTTTCGTGTGACGACATGACATTATCATGGGCTTGACGAATTGTATACAAGCGAAGACCATCTGGTATCCAGCGATTTCAGTGCAGGATCTCCGGTGACATGTGTACGAATATAGACGAATTTGTCTATAACCCGTACATTGGGAAATTTATCCGGATCCGATTCAATATTTTTCTTCAGATCCATATTATTTGGATCTAAAAGTTCTGCGAACTCAAGATCTATTTGTGAACCTTTCAACTCTATACTATTAATTTCATCTTTTTCATCAATTTCATCAGGTACAATGTGATCCTTCGCCTTTGCAGATGAGAAATTGTTGTTTTCTCCATCACAATCGCAAAGTACATTTATTTTTCCAAAATTTGGATTATGCAACACTGGAGAGGACGTAAGTAATTTCTTAATCGATCGATTGCAGATTGAGGTTCGACTGTCCAGTTAAACGATTTTCTGGTCGACAGCACTTCTGTAATGGCGAATGTTTCTTCAGCAAAGTTAGGAATGAATTTTTTGTACCAACCGCATACGCCTAAGAATCCTCTGATTTGTTTTAGGTTTTTGGGAGTTGGCCAGCTAAGAATGCAGGAGATTTTTGATGATCCTAGATAGTTGATTTTTGTAACACAAAACTGACTCTTTGAGAGGTTTAATGTGAGATTAGCTTTTCTAAACTGCTCTGCTAATCTTACCAATACTGATAGATGTTCCGAAAAGGTTTCCGAAACTATACACAGGTAATCAATTTAGCCATACATATACATACACAATAACGCAGATCAGGGAGAATGAGATCATCCATCAGGCGGCACATTGTGGATGGAGAATTACATAGCCCAAATGGCATTACCATAAATTGATAAAGTGGTCTTCCAGTCACCTGTAAAGGCATTTGAATCCTCGGACAGTTTAATTTTCCAATACGCATACTTTAAATCTAATTTGGTTTTTAGGTTAGCTTTTGGAACTCTAGCAAAAATACCGTCGATGTTCTGTAAAGGGTATGCATCAGTTTTCGTAACATCATTCACTTTGCGAGCATCTAAAAATAATTGAACTTTATTGGGCTTAACTACCAATAGCATTGGCGAGCTCCAGGGAATTTTGGAAGTCTCAATCACTCCTAACTGTAGCATACGATCTATGTCGGCGTACATAAGCTTTTCAACCACAGGACTCACCGGATAATATCGCTGTTTAATTGGCTTCGCGTCCCGTACTTCAATATGTTGCTTGATTAATGAGGTGCGTCCCTAGGCCTTGTTTTTCTTAATTTGCGGCCCAGCTTCCGTTGCTGAGGCGGGAAGATTGTCGTCCTGGATTATGACCATGGTTCCAATAGCGAGATTTGCCGACGATGATGTCCATTTGGTTCGAGCACGAAGCTCGTGAATATAGTCTGATGGCCAACGACGCCAAAACTGCTGTTTAGCAGCGGTTATCACGTCAAACCGTTCCACATTTTTGAGATGAGGCGCTGCTTTCTCAAACAAATGAACGGGGTCAAGTAAGGTTTTGTGGGACCCTTTCCTCCTAAGCGAACATACGTATTTATTGGCCCACAGAAGTACGTATTTATAAGACCACAGCATTGGAATGGGTGTTCCGGTCGAATGCGCTCCACTGGCAGCGATCCCATAAGCTGCCTTTCCAATTTCGGATTGTACCGAACACACGCCATGCAGGTGCGCACGGTGCGACGTGCGCGACTTTTACGATTTACTGGGCAACAATATCAGATGTCTTTCGAAGTTTTCAAAGACAAATTTCTCTTGCCGACCACCAACTCTAATAAATGAAAATCCTGCGGGACGATCTAGAAAAGGAGTGAGAAAGCTTAGATGGGTCCTAAGTGGTTGATCTTTTTGCAGTTGGCGAATGTCTTCGGCGAAGGATAATTGCTGGCTGTGCAGATTCCGACCGACATAGATGCAACAGGCGTCCATGCAATTTAAATGAGATTTGGTTGGCATGTTTGCAGTCTCCGGAATGATTCCAGGCACATCTACCAGGCCAGTTCAATGTCACCTAGATTTGAATGGTGGTAAGACCCATGCCAACCTACGGAGTGGTAGCATGGGGTGATAGGGCTCGGCTGGCCACCGTGAAGAAACAACTACAGAAGTTGCAAAGAATGGCCTGCGTATGTATGACAGGAGCCATGCGCACCTGCCCAACACTGGCCCTTGAAGCCTTAATGGAGCTCACACCACTCCACCACACCATAAGGCTCAAGCAGAAAGCCACGCTTCTAAGGATATCAGCGGAAGGAGTTGGGGGCAACCATATCCTACGCCATAAAGATGCCCAACTCCTCTCAAACGAACTGCCCCTGCTGATGCAACCCAGGGACGAAATGGTAGCCGAATATATATTCGAGCGAAACTTCACAGTTCGCATGAGTAGCAAAAAGGAATGGACAACTCTAGATGAAGTCCATCCCATGAAACCACACACAATAAAATGGTACACCGACGGATCACTCACGAATCAGGGCACCGGTCTTGGAGTGGTGGGTCCTCGGGTATCATACCATGAATCCTGGGAACGCACACCAGCATATTTCAGGCTGAGGTGTGTGCGATAGGGAGATGTGCGGATTTCAATATAGAACGCAACTATCGGAATACGGATATATCCATCCTATCCGATAGTCAAGCAGCATTGAACGCCATAATGGGGACTAAAATTACATCGAAGGTAGTCCATGAGGTTCGTTCGAAGCTCGACCTGCTCGGGACTCACAACAGGCTCACCCTGAGATGGGTCCCGGGCCACAGGGACATAGCGGGAAACGAGGCGGCTGGCGAGCAAGCAAGAATGGGGGCAGGAAGGCCCCTAACAGGACCAGAACCGTATTGTGGCATAGGGAGGCACACTATACGACTGGAACTCAGAAACGAGGAGAGACAGAGACGGCAACAGAGCTGGTCAGAGGCAGTGGGACTCAGACAAGCCAGATGTCTCCTAGGTGGTTATAATCCTGTACGTTTCAAACAGATCATAACCATGGGAAAGAATAGCCTTAGGATACTTACTGGTCTATTGACAGGACACTGTAGACTAATAAGTCACCTGACAAAACTGGGTATACTTAGTAGCGATCTCTGCAGGTTTTGTGAAAGAGAGGAGGAGTCCTAGAAGCACATCCTGGCAGAATGTGTCGCCCTAACTAGAAGAAGAAGCAGCATCCTAGGGGCGCATGTTTTGAATTGCGAAGACATAGTAGACCTCAACCCAACAAAGATCCTCATGATGTAAGAGAGTTGTGACTGATGGAAGAGCTATAGCTCAGAAGGGGGTACAATAGATCAAATAGGTCGCGGTGCAGTCTCACCCCCCAATAATAATAATAGATTTGAATGTCACTTAGATAACGGAAAGTGACCACGATGCAGAATTTCCGTGACTTGATCCTTGATTGTGCTAACAGTGCTCATTACAATCTCGATGTTATGGTTTCGACAGCACATTTGAAGTTTCAGTTGATTCGATTTCATATAAGCGCTTAAGGTGATCGTTAAGCGCCAAGCTTAAAACTAGCAGCAAGCTCTCTAGGATGTTGCGTATGAAACTTGCCTGTCACTACCCATCCAAACAGCGCCTGTTGGAACATGGGCCCATTTGTACCAAGTTTAACTTGGCCCACTGACAGAATGTCGAAGAATGCTTCTGTTCCTAAAAGCATGTCGATGTGTCGAGACTGGTAGAATTTCTCATCTGACAGAACAATATTTTCCATTTGCATGGCCAATACTGCTTATTTTCACATCATGATTCTCTCCTTTCAGACGAAGCTTCTGAACGAACGAATCGGTGACGAAATTCACCTGCGAACACGATTATAGTAGAGCACGGCCTAGTCTGTAGGTGCCAGTTGAATCTCTGACCAACCAACCTGAGGTTGATAACTCGGTTTTAATTAACTATGGGCGCGAGTTCCAAGAATTGAAAATTATCGATCCACATATTTATGGTAAATTTGTGTGGCTCAACAAAATTGAATTAAATTTGCTATGGGGCCATTACAACACCAGATAATTCTAGCGACTATCAAGAGTCAGATTAGCTGGAATTATATTCGAATATCTTTTGCGTGGAATGTTCCTATTTCTTTTCCTTGCAGGTTTTCTAGCAAATACAATGCGTTTCCAATGTTCTTTTTAATTTATTTTATAAATGGTGAAGCGAGTTTTTTGTTAAAATTTTGACGAAAATTACTCAAGTAAAAATTTCTTCGAAACACTTATTGACCCTCTCGGAATGAAACTGGTTTAGATCTAAAATTATACTGATTTCTGTTCCTTTCGTAAGCTTTATTACAGTTTCCCTTGATCTCATCCATTAGAAATGCATATGTATCTCCTCTAGTTAAATTTTCTGGCTCTTCTAATAAGGACTACTTCTTTTAGTAATTTATAATCATCTCCATGAGTAATCATGTCCACACCAAATAATACCTTATACGGAGAGCATCCTAGCGATTGGTGCAATGACGAGCGGAGTGCACAAGAGAGTAAGGTACACATACCAATCTCTTTGATCAATTCGGATATATGATCTAATTGCTGCTAATAAGGAACGATTAACTCTCTCAGCTACATTGCTCTGAGGAGAATAAAGGATCTCCGGTGACATGTGTACGAATATAGACGAATTTGTCTATAACCCGTACATTGGGAAATTTATCCGGATCCGATTCAATATTTTTCTTCAGATCCATATTATTTGGATCTAAAAGTTCTGGGAACTCAAGATCTATTTGTGAACCTTCCAACTCTATACTATTAATTTAATCTTTTCATAAATTTCATCAGGTACAATGTGATCCTTGCCTTTGCGATGAGAAATTGTTGTTTTCTCCATCACAATGCAAATACATTTTCTTTCCAAAACTTGGATTATGCAACACTGGAGAGGACGTAAGTAATTTCTTAATCGATCGATTGCAGATTGAGCTCCGACTGTCCAGTTAAACGATTTTTTGGTCGACAGCACTTCTGTAATGGCGAATGTTTCTTCAGCAAAGTTAGGAATGAATTTTCTGTACCAACCGCATACGCCTATGAACCCACTGATTTGTTTTAGGTTTTTGGGAGTTGGCTAGCTAAGAATGCAGGAGATTTTTGATGATCCTAGATAGTTGATTTTTGTAACACAAGACTGACTCTTTGACAGGTTTAATGTGAGATTAGCTTTTCTAAACTGCTCTGCTAATCTTACCAATACTGAAAGATGATCCGAAAAGGTTTCCGAAACTATACACAGGGAATCAATTTAGCCATACATATACAAACACAATAACGCAGATCAGGGAGAATGAGATCATCCATCAGACGGCACATTGTGGATGGAGAATTACATAGCCCAAATGCCATTACCGTAAATTGATAAAAGTGGTCTTCCAGGCAATGTAAAGGCATTTGAATCCTCGGACAGTTTAATTTTCCAATACGCATATTTTAAATCTAATTTGGTTTTTAGGTTAGCTTTTGGAACTCTAGCAAAAATACCGTCGATGTTCTGTAAAGGGAATGCATCAGTTTTCGTAACATCATTCACTTTGCGAGCATCTAAAAATAATTGAAATTTATTGGGCTTAACTACCAATAGCATTGGCGCGCTCCAGGGAATTTTGGAAGTCTCAATCACTCCTAACTGTAGCATACGATCTATCTCGGCGTACATAAGCTTTTCAACCACAGGACTAACCGGATAATGTCGTTGTTTAATTGGCTTCGCGTACTCCGCGTACCCCATACTTCAATATGTTGCTTTATTAATGAGGTGCGTCCCTAGGCCTTGTTTTTCTTTTAATTTGCGGCCCAGCTTCCATTGCTGAGGCGGACGATTGTCGTCATGGATTATGACCATGGCTTCAATAGCGAGATCTCGACGACGATAATGTCCATTTGGTTCGAGCACGAAGCTCGTGAATATAGTCTGATGACCAACGACGCCAAAACTGCTGTTTAGCAGCGGTTATCACGTCAAACCGCTCCACATTTTTGAGATGAGGCGCTGCTATCTCAAACAAATGAACGGGGTCAAGTAAGGTTTTGTGGACCCTTTCGTCGTATGCGAACATACGCATTTATTGGCCCACAGAAGTCGATACCACAGCGTTGGAATGGGTGTTTCGATCGAAGGCTCTCCACTGGCAGCGATCCCATAAGCTGCCTTTCCAATTTCGGATTGTACGAACCACGCCATGCAGGTGCGCACGATGCGACGTGCGCGACTTTTACGATTTACTGGGCAACAATATCAGATGTCTTTCGAAGTTTTCAAAGACAACGTTCTTTTGCCGGCCACCAACTATAATAAATGAAAATCCTGCGTGACGATCTAGAAAAGGAGTGAGAAAGCTTAGACGGGTCCTAAGTGGTTGATCTTTTTGTAGTTGGCGAATGTCATCGACGAATGATAATTGCTGACTATGCAGATTCCGACGGACATAGATGCAACAGCCGTACGCTCGAATCGAAGCGTCGCAGAACCCATGCAATTGAAATGAGCTTTGGTTGACCTTTTTGCAGTACCGGGGTACAGCAAGTGACGAAATGGTTTGGAATGATTCCAAGCACTTCTTCCAGGCCAGTTCAAGATGCTGTGGTACCGATTCGTCCCAAGTAAGCCAGGCAAGCCAGAGCTCCTGTACTATTATCTTTGCGACGATTATGAGTGATGATACCAGTCCGGCAGGGTAGAACAACGCTGATGCAATAGGCAGAATGGTCATCTTGGTGACGGTCGACGAAACGATTTTTGGTTGGAAGTGAAATAGCAGCATATCGGTGTGTTGATTCTAACTACGCCAAGGGCGCTCGTCAATCCGCTGTCACACGTATTGAAATTATTGTTAGCGAAGTTTTCGTTGAATTGAGCATGATTTGAATGTCACTTAGATAACGGAAAGTGACCACGATGCAGAATTTCCGTGACTTGATCCTTGATTGTGCTAACAGTGCTCATTACAATCTCGATGTTATGATTTCGACAGCACATTTGAAGTTTTAGTTGATTCGATTTCATATAAGCGTTTAAGGTGATCGTTAAGCGCCAAGCTTAAAACTAGCAGCAAGCTCTCTAGAATGTTGCGTATGAAACTTGACTGTCTCTACCCATCCAAACAGCGTCTGTTGGAGCATGGGCCCATTTGTACCAAGTTTAACTTGGCCCACTGACAGACGGTCGAAGAATGCTTCTGTTCCTAAAAGCATGTCGATGTGTCGAGACTGGTAGAATTTCTCATCTGACAGAACAATATTTTCCATTTGCATGGCCAATACTGCTTATTTGCACATCATGGTTTTCTCCTTTCAGACGAAGCTTCTGAACGAACGAATCGGTGACGAAATTCACCTGCGAACACGATTACAGTAGAGCAGGCCTAGTCTGCAGGTGCCAGTTGAATCTCTGACCAACCAACGTGAGGTTGATAACGGGTTTTTAATTAACTATGGGCGCGAGTTCCAAGAATTGAAAATTATCGATCCACAAATTTATAGTAAATTTGTGTGGCTCAACAAAATTGAATTAAATTTGCTATGGGGCCATTACAACACCAGATAATTCTAGCGACTATCAAGAGTCAGATTAGCTGGAATTATATTCGAATATCTTTTGCGTGGAATGTTCCTATTTCTTTTCCTTGTAGGTTTTCTAGCAAATACAATGCGTTTCCAATGTTCTTTTTAATTTATTTTATAAATGGTGAAGCAAGTTTTTTGTTAAAATTTTGACGAAAATTACTCAAGTTAAAATTTCTTCGAAACACTTATTGACCCTCTCGGAATGAAACTGGTTTAGATCTCAAATTATACTGATTTCTGTTCCTTTCGTAAGCTTTATTACAGTTTCCTTGATTTCATACATTAGACTACTTCTTTAGTAATTTATAATCCTCTCCATGAGTAATCATGTCCACACCAAATAATACCTTATATGGAGACCATCCTAGCGATTGGTGCAACGAAAGAGTAAGGTACACATACCAATCTCTTTGATCAATTCGTACATATGATATAATTGCTGCTAATAAGGAACGATTAACTCTCTCAGCTCCATGCTTGGTCATAAACGCTTCGAATTCCGAATTACGTATTCGTCCGTGTGCCGACATGACATTATCATGGGCTGTCCAGGATCTCCCTGTGCAGGATCTCCGGTGACATGTGTACGAATATAGACGAATTTGTCTACAACCCGTACATCGCGAAATTTATCCGGATCCGATTCAATATTTTTTTTCAGATCCGTATTATTTGGATCTAAAAGTTCTGGGAACTCAAGATCTGTTTGTGGATCTTCAAACTCTATACTATTGATTTCCATGTTTGCATAGCCCGGAAAGCGCATCAGGTACAATGTGATCTTTGCTTTTTGCGATGAGAGATTGTTGTTTTCTCCATCACAATGCAAATAACCTTTTTTTTCAAAATCTGGATAATGCAAAATTGGAGAGGACGTAAGTAATTTCTTAATCGATCGATTGCAGATTGAGCTCCGACTGTCCACTTAAACGATTTTTTGGTCGACAGCACTTCTGTAATGGCGAATGTTTCTTCAGCAAGTCTGGAATGAATTTTCTGTACCAACCGCATACGCCTAACAATTCTCTGATTTGTTTAAGATCGCAGGAGATTTTTGATGATCCAAGATAGTTGATTTTTGTAACACAAGACTGACTCTTTGACAGGTTTAATGGGAGATTAGCTTTTCTAAACTGCTCTGCTAATCTTACCAATACTGAAAGATGTTCCGAAAAGGTTTCCGAAACTATACACAGGTAATCAATGTAGCCATACATATACATACACAATAACGCAGATCAGGGGGAATGAGATCATCCATCAGGCGGCACATTGTGGATGGAGAATTACATAGCCCAAATGGCATTACCGTAAATTGATAAAGTGGTCTTCCAGGCACTGTAAAGGCATTTGAATCCTCGGACAGTTTAATTTTCCAATACGCGTCTTTTAAATCTAATTTGGTTATTAGGTTAGCTTTTGGAACTCTAGCAAAAATACCGTCGATGTTCTGTAAAGGGTATGCATCAGTTTTCGTAACATCATTCACTTTGCGAGCATCTAAAAATAATTGAACTTTATTGGGCTTAACTACCAATCGCATTGGCGAGCTCCAGGGACTTTTGGAAGTCTCAATCACTCCTAACTGTAGCATACGATCTATCTCGGCGTACATACGCTTTTCAACCACAGGACTAACCGGATAATATCGTTGTTTAATTGGCTTCGCGTCCTCATACTTCAATATGATGCTTGATTAATGAGGTGCGTCCCTAGGCCTTGTTTTTCTTAATTTGGGAATAATTCGAAAATCGACTCTAGTTGTAATAATTCACGATCGGACAACGGGTATTTCAGATTTTCTGTAGTGTCATTTTCTACGGGCGGACCAGTCATAGAAGAATTCACTCCTGGGGCGAGTGAAAATTCGCCAAAAGTCAATTCTAATATTAAGTATACATGATAGAGGGAAGATGTATAACTCGATGTCCTTTCTTGCCCATTATAGACCATACGCATTAATAATGTTCCAAGCACTTGATGATTTGCCATCTGCTGTTTTTACGTGCGAAGTTATGGGTTTGTACTGGGTGTATTCACTAAACGTTGGCTTATTCGGCGTTTGGCTAATTCGGAACCTATACAACTGATATTGGCTCCTGTATCTAGTAAACCTACCTCTTCAAATTCTAAAAACGATACCTTTGCATAACTACACATATCGTTGTTATTCTGTAAAACTGTTGCGGTCAATAATTTTCGCTTCTTTTTAAGCATCCCTATATGCTTTTTTCGGCATCAAGTATTTCTGCAGCATGCAGTCGTATCGCTTGAAAATATCCTTTTCCTAATTTTACAATATTTATTTAACCTTTGATGATATGGCTTAAAACGAATTCTATTGTCTATAAAGATACTACCTGGTTCAGATATAGATACATCGGAAGCTTTTAGTTCTTCACTTATTTTGGGGTCATAATGTTGTTGTAGGCTGCCCCTTTCTTTCGATTTTCTGGAAAGCCGTTGGCATGTTTGACATTGTGGCTTGTAAAAATTATGGGTACCATAACCGTAACAAAACATCACGATCTATGTGGCCTTGTGTCTCACAATTGTCGAGCTACCTTTGTCTAACGCGGCAACTTCATTGATTTCTTCAGGCGTAGCATTATATGATATTTTTTTCTGATTCTTCCAGGTTATACAAACGATAACCACCTGGTTCTTGGGGTTTCATTGGGGCTGATCTGATTCGACCGCATTGTCGAAGAAAATTTTCGTTGTATTGAATCAGTCTTCGCAAATGAGCTATAGAATAAATTTCTTCAAACAGCAATATATCTTTAATTTCAGGCAACAAATTATTCTGCATAATTTCAGTTAATTCATCTGCTGTAATTCGAGAAAGTAATCTATCCATTAATTGGCAATGCTTTCATTGAAGCTTTCAAAACTTTCGCCTGGTTTTTGTTTACAAGCTCGAATTTGCTCGCGAATTTCATCATAAGTACGACTCTCTCTGTATCGCTTGACAAAACTCAGTTCAATTCCGTTTTTCCGCTTGCTTGTGGTAGCGGCAGTACCAATCCCTAGCCTTTCCGATTAAAAGCAAGAGGATATTACGCCATAAAGATTCGAAATTCCTTTGCAAGTTTTTTGGGTCAATTTCTTAATCCGATATAAAACTCTTCTCTTCAACCCTTGTGAGGTTCCATCAAAATGTACACCACACTTCTGAATAACGTCTGCAACTTTATGTTGTAGGAAACCCAGGCAACTATTAAAGGAACCACCAAGGTTGCTTGGAGGGGTAGGCAATCATGCAGATACTATACGATCAGCATTTAATGGCCTTGACATATTTGCTAACCTTCTGCTAACCTACAATACAATATCCTTTACGTTTTGTAGACTAACTACAGGTGGTGGAGGTTGGCGACGTGGACGGCCTAGTTATCGCGATTGGTCTATTACCGGTTGTTGGTCGTCTTTGACGACCTTCGGCGTGATCTGTGCTATGGCTCACATCTCCTGCTGCTAAATTCGCACTACTCTCTTCCAGCGATTGAGCTTCTAGAATATCTGATCTCGCTTTTCCAACAGCTCTTGTGACGGGACTAGTAGGTTTAGGCAGCAATCGTTTGGCAGGTGAGCAATTTCCCACTACCCTTTTCAGATCGGCTGCACGTCAGTCTGCGAAACAATTTTGGCATTCCGCATTGTTTTCTAGTATATTCTCAAAACATGCCAGCATACATGTTTATGGAACACATGTTGGCGACGGCAGATGACCAGAAATTATGCATATGCTTGCCTCAGCTGTTGCTGACGATTCCCTTCGTCATTTTTGGGAATCGAAAATTAAAATTGAAATGAAATAATAGACAAAAAAAAAATGTCGTTAACTACGAGCACATTCCTTGGGGGATTTATTAAATGGGCTATTGATTTTACAGGCAATTTTCCACTTGTAACATGATAAACCGATGATACTGTCAACACTTAGCGGTCAAGGATACGTTGTCCGTACTCCTCCTAATATCCAATTAAATTTCACACAGATCTCTTAACTCATCATTTTACAAATTTTGAACTACAATGTATGGCAACTCAATATATCACTCAAAATAATTACTAATTTCAGCAATAAATTATTCATTTAACTTCGGTCGAATGTAATCACACGAGCAAACACTCGAGTTCCAGAAGCAGAGTAAATAGTATTTACTAAATAGAAGAAATATTTCAAAATGTATAATAAGATCCGCACGAAAACAAAACGAGCAGATCATCTGAACTGTTTTTTTTTCCGAAATGTGTTAATGGAATATTATTTCTGGATTACTTTGGAGTTGTCAGGCTCACCTGGTCGACCTAATCTTGTACTAACAACAATTATCGAGTTCGAAAGTAGCTACGACGAATAAAAAAACACAACAGATTCTGAAGCTAAAAATATGTCTGAATATGATGCGTAACAATGCGTTCTTGCACTCTACACACATCTCTCGCTTCATAATTGTGGGTTTACTACTTGTAATTCCAACCAGAAACATCAGGCCTATCACAACTGTTGTTGTTGCTGTTAAATATATTAATTAGCATTTTCAAGTATTTCCAGTCGTGCCTCACCCGTTTTCCAGTCAGGCCTCACGTTGCAGTAATGCCCCACGTTGGGCGCAATAAATTATTATGTAATGCTCGGTCACATTTAATAAAATAAATGCTAGAAGAACCTGGGCAATGCTGCCGAAATTCTCCATTCGCCGGATATAGTCAAACGATCGGGACCCGTCAACGAACTAGCTCTATTCGGGAATGTGGTGGGTGTTTTGTTGATCTATCTCGGCACACTACGTGAATTTTTGTATAGGGTCTTAAAAAGCCCTGTTGTCTAATACTTAATTGAATTGACCCTTCCGGTTAATCCGAATTCAACACAAATATCTCAAAAAGGATAATCAAGATAAAAACAAAAAAGGAGGGGAATGGGATAAATTGGAACTGATGAGAAAAGGAAAAATAACGGGGGAGGTAACCAAGGATACGTTGGTAGCCACGACGGCGGTGTGGTCTAGATGTCATTCGACACACACCTTCTGCACCCGACCCGACCATGACCTGCAAGGGTAATTGTGATTACAGATCCCCATATGTGCACATCCATTCAATTCAGACTTTACAACCCCATGACTCGGAATAAAATGTAAGTTCTCATAATCATTTGTTTGATATTATAGATTGGCGGGGGCTTATTTTAATGTGTTTTAATCCAATTTTTATTTATTTTTATGTGCAAGAATATTGTTAAATTGAATGTAATGACTATTTTCAGGTGATATACACTTTTCTCTTAGGGAAATTTGTCCACCGGTTTCTGAATTGGTTTGAGAACACAGATAACGACAAATTTGCTAAATTTAAACTAAGTTTAATTTTGCACTTATAACTAAATATAACTTTACACTTTTAACTATTATTTATAATTGTGATTTGCCGTCGGCGTTTTAAGCTGCAGGGCTTTTTAATTTTTGGATTGATTCTATTTTCTTGTGATCACTGTTTGCCTGTTGTAGTTTCGATTTTATATATGTGTTTTTATTTTATATACATATATGTATATTTATTTTTATATTGATATTGTTCGTTGCACAAAGAGTTTTTTATGCAAACATGAAACTTCATATCTGGGCGGTATTTAAACTAACAAGTTTATTTATGACCGACACAAAATTCCGCGTCTTGCTTGCTCCAACTCGGACTCTCCGATAGTGACAACTATCGATATTTACTAAAATTACAATGTAGTTTTTACAAAAGTGAGTAAGATTTAACAGAGTTATTTAAAGTAGCGATAAATTGACAAATTAACAGCTGATCATTCAATATCAGTTGCATTCAAATTAGTTTGACTAAACATCCCGGACACCTTGAAAGGATCTGCTTTCAACACATCAAGCCTCCATCGGTAAGATGGCCAATTTGTGTACTGGTCGACAGCAGATGCCATTGACTGTACGAAGATGAACACCTCGAACATGACCATCCCTTCCAGGCACAAGTGATTCAATGCCTTTGCGATGAGAAATTGTTGTTTTCTCCATCACAATGCAAATCAATTTTTTTCCAAAATTTGGATTATGCAACACTGGAGAGGACGTAAGTAATTTCTTAATCGATCGATTGCAGATTGAGCTCCGACTGTCCAGTTAAACGATTTTTTGGTGGACAGCACTTCTGTAATGGCGAATGTTTCTTCAGCAAAGTTAGGAATGAATTTTCTGTACCAACCGCATACGCCTAAGAATCCTCTGATTTGTCTAAGGTTTTTGGGAGTTGGCTAGCTAAGAATGCAGGAGATTTTTGATGATCCTAGATAGTTGATTTTTGTAACACAAAACTGACTCTTTGACAGGTTTAATGTGAGATTAGCTTTTCTAAACTGCTCTGCTAATCTTACCAATACTGAAAGATGTTCCGAAAAGGTTTCCGAAACTATACACAGGTAATCAATGTAGCCATACATATACATACACAATAACGCAGATCAGGGGGAATGAGATCATCCATCAGACGGCACATTGTGGATGGAGAATTACATAGCCCAAATGGCATTACCGTAAATTGATAAAGTGGTCTTCCAGGCACTGTAAAGGCATTTGAATCCTCGGACAGTTTAATTTTCCAATACGCATCTTTTAAATCTAATTTGGTTATTAGGTTAGCTTTTGGAACTCTAGCAAAAATACCGTCGATGTTCTGTAAAGGGTATGCATCAGTTTTCGTAACATCATTCACTTTGCGAGCATCTAAAAATAATTGAACTTTATTGGGCTTAACTACCAATCGCATTGGCGAGCTCCAGGGAATTTTGGAAGTCTCAATCACTCCTAACTGTAGCATACGATCTATCTCGGCGTACATAAGCTTTTCAACTACAGGACTCACCGGATAATATCGTTGTTTAATTGGCTTCGCGTCCCATACTTCAATATGTTGCTTGATTAATGAGGTGCGTCCGTAGGCCTTGTTTTTCTTAATTTGCGGCCCAGCTTCCATTGCTGAGGCGGAATTGTCGTCATGGATTATGACCATGACTTCAATAGCGAGATTTGACGACGATGATGTCCATTTGGTTCGAGCACGAAGCTGTGAATATAGTCTGATGACTAACGACGCCAAAACCGCTGTTTAGCAGCGGTTATCACGTCAAACCGCTCCACATTTTTGAGATGAGGCGCTTCTATCTTAAACAAATGAATGCGGTCAAGTAAGGTTTTGTGGGACCCTTTCCTCGTATGCGAACATACGTATTTATTGGCCCACAGAAGTCGATACAACAGCGTTGGAATGGGTGTTCCGGTCGAAGGCTCTCCACTGGTAGCGATCGCATGAGCTGCCTTTCCAATTTCGCTTTACCGAACACACACCATGCAGGTGCACGGTGCGACGTCGCACTTTTACGATTACTGGGCAACAATATCAGATGTCTTTCGAAGTTTTCAAAGACAACGTTCTCTTGCCGGCCACCAACTCTAATAAATGAAAATCCTGCGGGACGATCTAGAAAGGAGTGAGAAAATTTAGATGGGTCCTAAGTGGTTGATCTTTTTGCAGTTGGCGAATGTCTTCCACGAATGATAATTGATGGCTATGCAGATTCCGACCGACATAGATGCAACAGCCGTACGCTCGAATCGAGGCGTCTCAGAATGTCACTTAGATAACGGAAAGTGACCACGATGCAGAACTTCCGTGACTTGATCCTTGATTGTGCTAACAGTGCTCATTACAATTTCGATGTTATGGTTCCGACAGCACATTTGATGGTTCAGTTGATTCGATTTCATATAAGCGCTTAATGTGATCGTTAAGCGCCAAGCTTAAAACTAGCAGCAAGCTCTCTAGAATGTTGCGTATGAAACTTTCCTGTCACTACCCATCCAAACAGCGTCTGTTGGAGCATGGGCCCAGTTGCCAAGTTTAACTTGGCCCACTGACAGACCTCGAAGAATGCTTCTGTTCCTAAAAGCATGTCGATGTGTCGAGACTGGTAGAATTTCTCATCTGACAGAACAATATTTTCCATTTGCATGGCCAATACTGTTTATTTGCACATCATGATCCTCTCCTTTCAGACGAATCTTCTGAACGAACGAATCGGTGACGAAATTCACCTGCGAATACGATTACAGTAGAGCACGGCTTAGTCTGCAGGTGCCAGTTGAATTCTGACCAACCAACCTGGGTTGATAACGAGTTTTTAATTAACTATGGGCGCGAGTTCCAAGAATTCAAAATTATCGATCCACAAATTTATGGTAAATTTGTGTGGCTCAACAAAATTGAATTAAATTTGCTCTGGGGCCATTAGAACACCAGATAATTCTGGCGACTATCAAGAGTCAGATTAGCTGGAATTATATTCGAATATCTTTTGCGTGGAATGTTCCTATTTCTTTTCCTTGTAGGTTTTCTAGCAAATACAATGCGTTTCCAATGTTCATTTTAATTCATTTTATAACTGGTGAAGCGAGTTTTTTGATAAAATTTTGACGAAAATTACACATGTTAAAATTTCTTCGAAACACTTATTGCCTCTCTCGGACTGAAACTGGTTTAGATCTCAGATTATACTGATTTCTATTCCTTTCGTAAGCTTCATTACAGTTTCCCTTGATTTCATCCCTAAGAAATGCATATGTATCTCCTCTAGTTTAATTTACTGGCTCTTCAAATAAGGACTACTTCTTTAGTAATTTATAATCCTCTCCATGAGTAATCATGTCCACACCAAATAATACATTATACGGAGAGCATCCTAGCGATTGGTGCAACGACGAGCGGAGTGCACAAGAGATAAGGTACACATCCCAATATCTTTGATCAATTCGGATATATGATCTAATTGCTGCTAATAAGGAACGATTAACTCTTCTCAGCTACATTGCTCTGAGGAGAATAAAGAGCAATAAACATGTGCCGAATGCCATGCTTGGTCATAAACGCTTCGAATTCCGAATTACGTATTCCTCCGTGTGCCGACATGACATTATCTTGGGCTTGACGAATTGTATACAAGCGAAGACCATCTGGTATCCAGCGATTCCGTGCAGGACCTCCGGTGACATGTGTACGAATATAGACGAATTTGTCTATAACCCGTACATCGAGAAATTTATCCGGATCCGATTCAATATTTTTCTTCAGGTCCATATTATTTGGATCTAAAAGTTCTGGGAACTCAAGATCTGTTTGTGAACCTTCCAACTCTATACTATGAATTTCATCTTTTCATAAATTTCATCAGGTACAATGTGATCCTTTCCTTTGCGATGAGAAATTGTTGTTTTCTCCATCACAATGCAAATACATTTTTTTTCCAAAATTTGGATTATGCAACTCTGGAGAGGACGTAAGTAATTTCTTAATCGATCGATTGCAGATTGAGCTCCGACTGTCCAGTTAAGCGATTTTTTGGTCGACAGCACTTCTGTAATGGCGAATGTTTCTTCAGCAAAGTTAGGAATGAATTTTCTGTACCAACCGCATACGCCTAAGAATCCTCTGATTTGTTTTAGGTTTTTTGGGAGTTGGCTAGCTAAGAATGCAGGAGATTTTTGATGATCCTAGACAGTTGACAGACTCTTTGACGAGGTTTAATGTGAGATTAGCTTTTCTAAATTACTCCGCCAATCTTACCAATACTGAAAGATGTTCCGAAAAGGTTTCCGAAACTATACACAGGTAATCAATGTAGCCATACATATACATACACAATAACGCAGATCAGGAGTGGAATGAGATCATCCATCAGACGGCACATTGTGGATGGAGAATTACATAGCCGAAATGGCATTACCGTAAATTGATAAAGTGGTCTTCCAGGCACTGTAAAGGCATTTGAATCCTCGGACAGTTTAATTTTCCAATACGCGTCTTTTAAATCTAATTTGGTAATTAGGTTAGCTTTTGGAAGTCTATCAAAAATACCGTCGACGTTCTGCAAAGGATATGCATCCTTTTTCGTAACATCATTCACTTTGCGAGCATCTAAAAATAATTGAACTTTATTGGGCTTAACTACCAATCGCATTGGCGAGCTCCAGGGAATTTTGGAAGTCTCAATCACTCCTAACTGTAGCATACGATCTATCTCGGCGTACACTACGCTTTTCAACCACAGGATTAACCGGCATATCGTTGTTTAATTGGCTTCGGGTCCCATACTTCAATATGTTGCTTGATTAATGAGGTGCGTCCCTAGGACTGGTTTTTTCTTAATTTGCGGCCCAGCTTCCATTGCTGAGGCGGAAGATTGTCGTCCTGGATTATGACCATGGTTCCAATAGCGAGATTTGCCGACGATGATGTCCATTTGGTTCGAGCACGAAGCTCGTGAATATAGTCTGATGACCAACGACGCCCAAACTGCTGTTTAGCAGCGGTTATCACGTCAAACCGTTCCACATTTTTCAGATGAGGCGCTGCTATCTCAAAAAATGAACGGGGTCAAGTAAGGTTTTGTTTCCTCGTATGCGAACATATGCATTTATTGGCCCACAGAAGTCGATACCACAGCATTGGAATGGGTGTTCCGGTCGAACGCTCTCCACTGGCAGCGATCCCATAAGCTGCCTTTCCAATTTCGGATTGTACCGAACCACGCCATGCAGGTGCGCACGATGCGACGTGCGCGACTTTTACGATTTACTGGGCAACAATATCAGATGTCCTTCGAAGTTTTCAAAGACAACGTTCTCTTGCCGGCCACCAACTATAATAAATGAAAATCCTGCGGGACGATCTAGAAAAGGAGTGAGAAAGTTTAGACGGGTCCTAAGTGGTTGATCTTTTTGCAGTTGGCGAATGTCATCGACGAATGATAATTGCTGACTATGCAGATTCCGACCGACATAGATGCAACAGCCGTACGCTCGAATCGAGGCTCCGCAGAATCCATTCAATTGAAATGAGGTTTGGTCTGACATGTTTGCAGTCTCCGGAATGATTCTAGGCACTTCTACCAGGCCAGTTCAAGATGCTGTGGTACAGATTCGTCCCGAAGCACTGCAAGCCAGAGCTCCTGTAGGATCTTTGCGATGAGTATGAGTGGTGATACCAGTCCGGCAGGGTAGAACAACGCTGATGCAATAGGCAGAATGGACATCATCATATAAGCGTTTAAGGTGATCGTTAAGCGCCAAAGCTTAAAACTAGCAGCAAGCTCTCTAGAATGTTGCGTATGAAACTTGACTGTCACTACCCATCCAAACAGCGTCTTTTGGAGCATTGGCCCAGTTGTACCAAGTTTAACTTGGCCCACTGACAGAATGTCGAAGAATGCTTCTGTTCCTAAAAGCATGTTGATGTGTCGAGACTGGTAGAATTTCTCATCTGCCAGAACAATATTTTCCATTTGCATGGCCAATACTGCTTATTTGCACATTATGGTTTTCTCCTTTCAGACGAAGCTTCTGAACGAAAGAATCAGTGATGAAATTCACCTGCGAACACGATTACAGTAGAGCACGGCCTAGTCTGTAGGTGCCAGTTGAATCTCTGACCAACCAACGTGAGGTTGATAACGGGTTTTTAATTAACTAAGGGCGCGAGTTCCAAGAATTCAAAATTATCGATCCACAAATTTATAGTAAATTTGTGTGGCTCAACGAAATTGAATTAAATTTGCTATGGGTCCATTACAACACCAGATAATTCTAGCGACTATCAAGAGTCAGATTAGCTGGAATTATATTCGAATATCTTTGCGTGGAATGTTCCTATTTCTTTTCCTTGTAGGTTTTTTAGCAAATACAATGCGTTTCCAATGTTCTTTTTAATTTATTTTATAAATGGTGAAGCGAGTTTTTTGTTAAAATTTTGACGAAAATTACTCAAGTTAAAAATTTCTTCGAAACACTTATTGACCCTCTCGAATGAAACTGGTTTAGATCTCAAATTATACTGATTTCTGTTTCTTTCGTAAGCTTTATTACAGTTTCCCTTGATTTCATCCATTAGACTACTTCTTTAGTAATTTATAATCCTCTCCATGAGTAATCATGTCCACACCAAATAATACCTTATATGGAGACAATCCTAGCGATTGGTGCAACGACGAGCGTATGCACAAAAGAGTAAGGTACACATACCAATCTCTTTGATCAATTCGGACATACGATCTAATTGCTGCTAATAAGGAACGATTAACTCTCTCAGCTACATTGCTCTGAGGAGAATAAAGAGCAATAAACATGTGCCTATTTCCATGTTTGGTCATAAACGCTTCGAATTCCGAATTACGTATTCCTCCGTGTGACGACATGGCATTATCATGGGCTGTGCAGATCTCCTGTGCAGGACCTCCGGTGACATGTGTACGAATATAGACGAATTTGTCTATAACCCGTACATCGAGAAATTTATCCGGAGCCGATTCAGTATTTTTTTTCAGATCTGTATTATTTGGATCTAAAAGTTCTGGGAACTCAAGATCTATTTCTGGACCTTCTAACTCTATAATATTGATTTCATATTCGCATAGCCCGGCAAGCGGATCAGGTACAATGTGATCCTTGCCTTTGCGATGAGAGATTGTTGTTTTCTCCATCACAATGCAAATAACATTTTTTTTTCCAAAATTTGGATTATGCAAAATTGGAGAGGAAGTAAGTAATTTCTTAATCGATCGATTGCAGATTGAGCTTCGACTGTCCAGTTAAACAATTTTTTGGTGGACAGCACTTCTGTAATGGCGAATGTTTCTTCAGCAAAGTTAGGAGGGAATTTTCTGTACCAACCGCATACGCCTAACAATCCTCTGATTTGTTTTAGGTTTTTGGGAGTTGACTAGCTAAGAATGCAGGAGATTTTTGATGATCCTAGATAGTTGATTTTTGTAACACAAGACTGACTCTTTGACAGGTTTAATGTGAGATTAGCTTTTCTAAATTACTCCGCCAATCTTACCAATACTGAAAGATGTTCCGAAAAGGTTTCCGAAGCTATACACAGGTCATCAATCTAGCCATACACACAATAACGCAGTTCAGGGGGAATGGGATCATCAATCAGGCGGCACATTGTGGATGGTGCATTACGTAGCCCAAATGGCATTACCGTAAATTGATAAAGTGGTCTTCCAGGCACTGTAAAGGCATTTGAATCTTCGGACAGTTTAATTTTCCAATACGCATCTTTTAAATCTAATTTGGTTATTAGGTTAGCTTTTGGAACTCTAGCAAAAATACCGTCGATGTTCTGTAAAAGGGTATGCATCAGTTTTCGTAACATCATTCACTTTACGAGCATCTAAAAATAATTGAACTTTATTGGGCTTAACTACCAATCGCATTGGCGAGCTCCAGGGACTTTTGGAAGTCTCAATCGCTCCTAACCGTAGCATACGATCTATCTCGGCGTACATACGCTTTTCAACCACAGGACTAACCGGATAATATCGTTGTTTGGCTTCGCTTCCGATACTTCAATATGATGCTTGATTAATGAGGTGTCTCCCTAGGCCTTGTTTTTCTTAATTTGGGAATAATTCGAAAATAGACTCTAGTTGTAATAATTCACGATCGGACAACGGGTATTTCAGATTTTCTGTAGTGTCTTTTTCTACGGGCGGACCAGTCATAGAAGAATTCACTCCTGGGGCGAGAGTGAAAATTCGCCAAAAGCCAATTCCTAATATTAAGATATACATGAAAGAAGGGAAGATGTATAACTCGATGTCGTTTTCTTGCCCATTATAGACCATACGCATTAATAATGTTCCAAGCACTTGATGATTTGCCATCTGCTGTTTTTACGTGCAAAGTTATGGGTTTGTACTGGGTGTATTCAATAAACGTTGGCTAATTCGGCGTTTGGCTAATTCGGAACCTATACAACTGATATTGGCTCCTGTATCTAGTAAACCTAACTGTTCAAATTCTAAAACGATACCTTTGCATAGCTACACATATGGTTGTTATTCTGTAAAACTGTTGCGGTCAATAATTTTCGCTTCTTTTTTAAGCATCCCTTTATGCTTTTTTTTCATAAAGATACTATCCGGTTCAGATATAGATATATCGGAAGCTCTTAGTTCTTCACTTATTTCGGGGGCATAATGTTGTTATAGGCTGCCCCTTCTTTCGATTTTCGGAAAGCCGTTGGCATGTTTGACATTGTGGCTTGTAAATATTATGGGTAGCGTAACCGTAACAAAACACACGTCTATCCGCAAGACAATCCTCCCATTTGTGGCCTGGTGTCTCACAATTGTCGAGCTACCTTTGTCTAACGCGGCAACTTCATCGTTTTCTGCAGGCGTAGCATTATATGATATTTTTTCTGGTTCTTCCCGGTTATACAAACCATAACCACCTGGTTCTCGGGGTTTCATTGGGGCTGATCTGATTCGACCGCATTCTCGAAGCAAATTTTTGTTCTATTGCATCAGTCTTCGCAAATGAGCTATAGAATAAATTTCTTCAAACAGCAATCTATCTTTAATTTCGGGCACTAAATTATTCTGCATAATTTCAATTAATTCATCTGCTGTAATTCGAGAAGGTAATCTATCCATTAATTGGCAATGCTTTCATTGAAGCTTTCAAAATTTTCGCCTGGTTTTTGTTTACGAGCTCGAATTTGCTCGCGAATTTCATCATAAGTACGACTCTCTGTATGGCTTGACAAAACTCAGTTCAATTCGGTTTTCCGCTTGCTTGTGGTAGCGGCAGTACTAATCCCTAGCCTTTCCGATTAAAAGCAAGAGGATATTACGCCATAAAGATTCGAAATTCCTTTGCAAGTTTTTTGGGTCAATTTCTTTATCCGATATAAAACTCTTCTTTTAACCCTTGTGAGGTTCCATCAAAATGTACACCACACTTCTGAATAACGTCTGCAACTTTATGTTGTAGGAAACCCAGGCAACTATTAAAGGAACCACCAAGGTTGCTTGGAGGGGTAGGCATCATGCAGATACTATATGATCAGCATTTAATGGCCTTGACATATTTGCTAACCTTCTGCTAACCTACAATATAATATCCTTTATGTTTTGTAGACTAACGACAGGTGGTGGAGGTTGGCGACGCGGACGGCCTCTTTTCGCGGTGGTCTATTACCAATTTGCAATTCCGGTTGTGGTCGTCTTTGACGACCTTCGGCGTGATCTGTGCTATGGCTCACATCTCCTGCTGCTAAATTCGCACTACTCTCTTCCAGCGATTGAGCTTATAGAATATCTGATCTCGCTTTTCCAACAGCTCTTGTGACGGGACTAGTAGGTTTAGGCAGCAATCGTTTGGCAGGTGAGCAACTTCCCACTACCCTTTTCAGATCGGCTGCACGTCAGTCTGCGAAACAATTTGGGCATTCCGGATTGTTTTTTAGTATATTCTCAATACATGCCAACATACATGTTTATGGAACACATGTTGGCACGGAGTGACCA
The DNA here is from genome assembly GCA_035043875.1 of Drosophila paucipuncta. Taxonomy (NCBI): domain Eukaryota; kingdom Metazoa; phylum Arthropoda; class Insecta; order Diptera; family Drosophilidae; genus Drosophila; species Drosophila paucipuncta. The sequence continues at coordinate 82,349 of JAWNMP010000203.1, forward strand.
GAAATTATGCATATGATTGCAGCTTGGGAATCGAAAATTAAAATTGAAATGAAATAATAGACAAAAAAAATGTCGTTAACTACGAGCACATTCCTTGGGGGATTTATTAAATGGGCTATTGATTTTACAGGCAATTTTCCACTTGTAACATGATAAACCGATGATACTGTCAACACTTAGCGGTCAAGGATACGTTGTCCGTACTCCTCCTAATATCCAATTAAATTTCACACAGATCTCTTAACTCATCATTTTACAAATTTTGAACTACAATGTACGGCAACTCAATATATCACTCAAAATAATTACTAATTTCAGCAATAAATTATTCATTTAACTTCGGTCGAATGTAATCACACGAGCAAACACTCGAGTTCCAGAAGCAGAGTAAATAGTATTTACTAAATAGAAGAAATATTTCAAAATGTATAATAAGATCCGCACGAATACAAAACGAGCAGATCATCTGAACTGTTTTTTTTTCCGAAATGTGTTAATGGAATATTATTTCTGGATTACTTTGGAGTTGTCAGGCTCACCTGGTCGACCTAATCTTGTACTAACAATAATTATCGAGTTCGAAAGTAGCTACGACGAATAAAAAAACACAACAGATTCTGAAGCTAAAAATATGTCTGAATATGATGCGTAACAATGCGTTCTTGCACTCTACACACATCTCTCGCTTCATAATTGTGGGTTTACTACTTGTAATTCCAACCAGAAACATCAGGCCTATCACAACTGTTGTTGTTGCTGTTAAATATATTAATTAGCATTTCCAAGTATTTCCAGTCGTGCCTCACCCGTTTTCCAGTCAGGCCTCACGTTGCAGTAATGCCCCATGTTGGGCGCAATAAATTATTATGTAATGCTCGGTCACATTTAAAAAAATAAATGCTAGAAGAACCTGGGCAATGCTGCCGAAATTCTCCATTCGCCGGATATAGTCAAACGATCGGGACCCGTCAACGAACTAGCTCTATTCGGGAATGTGGTGGGGGTTTTGTTGATCTATCTCGGCACACTACGTGAATTTTTTTATAGGGTCTTAAAAAGCCCTGTTGGCTAATACTTAAATGAATTGACCCTTCCGGTTAATCCGAATTCAACACAAATATCTCAAAAAGGATAATCAAGATAAAAACAAAAAAGGAGGGGAATGGGATAAATTGGAACTGATGAGAAAAGAAAAAATAACGGGGGAGGTAACCAAGGATACGTTGGTAGCCACGACGGCGGTGTGGTCTAGATGTCATTCGACACACACCTTCTGCACCCGACCCGACCATGACCTGCAAGGGTAATTGTGATTACAGATCCCCATATGTGCATATCCATTCAATTCAGACTTTACAACCCCATGACTCGGAAAAAATGTAAGTTCTCATAAACATTTGTTTGATATTATAGATTGGCGGGGGCTTATTTTAATGTGTTTTAATCCAATTTTTATTTATTTTTATGTGCAAGAATATTGTTAAATTGAATGTAATGACTATTTTCAGGTGATATACACTTTTCTCTTAGGGAAATTTGTCCACCGGTTTCTGAATTGTTTTGAGAACACAGATAACGACAAATTTGCTAAATTTAAACTAAGTTTAATTTTGCACTTATAACTAAATATAACTTTACACTTTTAACTATTATTTATAATTGTGATTTGCCGTCGTCGTTTTAAGCTGCAGGGCTTTTTAATTTTTGGATTGATTCTATTTTCTTGGTGATCACTGTACTTTTGCCTGTTGTAGTTTCGATTTTATATATGTGTTTTTATTTTATATACATATATGTATATTTATTTTTATATTGATATTGTTCGTTGCACAAAGAGTTTTTTATGCAAACATGAAACTTCATATCTGGGCGGTATTTAAACTAACAAGTTTATTTATGACCGACACAAAATTCCGCGTCTTGCTTGCTCCAACTCGGACTCTCCGATAGTGACAACTATCGATATTTACTAAAATTACAATGTAGTTTTTACAAAAGTGAGTAAGATTTAACAGAGTTATTTAAAGTAGCGATAAATTGACAAATTAACAGCTGATCATTCAATATCAGTTGCATTCAAATTAGTTTGACTAAACATCCCGGACACCTTGAAAGGATCTGCTTTCAACACATCAAGCCTCCATCGGTAAGATGGCCAATTTGTGTACTGGTCGACAGCAGATGCCATTGACTGTACGAAGATGAACACCTCGAACATGACAATCCCTTCCAGGCACAAGTGATTCAATGCCTTTGCGATGAGAAATTGTTGTTTTCTCCATCACAATGCAAATCAATTTTTTTTCCAAAATTTGGATTATGCAACACTGGAGAGGACGTAAGTAATTTCTTAATCGATCGATTGCAGATTGAGCTCCGACTGTCCAGTTAAACGATTTTTTGGTCGACAGCACTTCTGTAATGGCGAATGTTTCTTCAGCAAAGTTAGGAATGAATTTTCTGTACCAACCGCATGCGCCTAAGAATCCTCTGATTTGTTTTAGGTTTTTGGGAGTTGGCTAGCTAAGAATGCAGGAGATTTTTGATGATCCTAGATAGTTGATTTTTGTAACACAAGACTGACTCTTTGACAGGTTTAATGTGAGATTAGCTTTTCTAAACTGCTCTGCTAATCTTACCAATACTGAAAGATGTTCCAAAAAGGTTTCCAAAAACTATACACGGAGGTAATCAATGTAGCCATACATAATACATACACAATAACGCAGATCAGGGGGAATCGAGATCATCCATCAGACGGCACATTGTGGATGGGAGAATTACATAGCCCAAATGGCATTACCAAGCACTTGATGATTTGCCATCTGCTGTTTTTACGTGCAAAGTTATGGGTTTGTACTGGGTGTATTCAATAAACGTTGGCTAATTCGGCGTTTGACTAATTCGGAACCTATACAACTGATATTGGCTCCTGTATCTAGTAAGCCTAACTCTTCAAATTCTAAAAACGATACCTTTGCATAGCTACACATATGGTTGTTATTCTGTAAAACTGTTGCGGTCAATAATTTTCGCTTCTTTTGAAGCATCCCTATATGCTTTTTTCGGCGTCAAGTATTTCTGCAGCATGCAGTCGGATCGCTTCAAAATATCCTTTTCCTAATTTTAAAATATGTATTTAACCTTTTGATATGGCTTAAAACGGATTCTATTGTCTATAAAGATACTATCCGGTTCAGATATAGATACATCGGAAGCTCTTAGTTCTTCACTTATTTTGGTGGCATAATGTTGTTATAGGCTGCCCCCTTCTTTCGATTTTGGAAAGCCGTTGGCATTTTTGACATTGTGGCTTGTAAAAATTATGGGTACCGTAACCGTAACAAAACACACGTCTATCCGCAAGACAATCCTCCCATTTGCGGCCTTGTATCTGACAATTGTCGAGCTACCTTTGTCTAACGCGGCAACTTCATCGATTTCTTCAGACGTAGCATTATATGATATTTTTTCTGGTTCTTCCAGTTTACACCAACCATAACCACCTGGTTCTCGGGGTTCCATTGGGCTGATCTGATTCGACCGCATTCTCGAAGCAAATTTTTGTTCTATTGCATCAGTCTTCGCAAAATAGCTATAGAATAAATTTCTTCAAACAGCAATCTATTTTTAATTTCAGAACCAAATTATTCTGCATAATTTCAATTAATTCATCTGCTGTAATTCGAGAAAGTAATCCATCCATTAATTGGCAATGCTTTCATTGAAGCTTTCAAAATTTTCGCCTGGTTTTTGTTTACGAGCTCGAATTTGCTCGCGAATTTCATCATAAGTACGACTCTCTCTGTATCGCTTGACAAAACTCAGTTCAATTCCGTTTTTCCGCTCGCTTGTGGCAAAGCAAGAGGATATTACGCCATAAAGATTCGAAATTCTTGCAAGTTTTTGGGTCAATTTCTTTATCCGATATAAAACTCTTCTTTTAACCCTTGCGAGGTTCCATCAAAATGTACACCACACTTCTGAATAACGTCTGCAACTTTATGTATACTATATTATTATACATATGATCAGCATATGTAGTACTATATGATCAGCATTTAATGGCCTTGACATATTTGCTAACCTTCTTCTAACCTACAATACAATATCCTTTATGTTTTGTAGACTAACTACAGGTGGTGGAGGTTGGCGACGCGGACGGCCTTCTTTTCTATTACCAATTTGCAATTCCGGTTGTGGTCGTCTTTGACGACCTTCGGCGTGATCTGTCTGTCTATGGCTCACATCTCCTGCTGCTAAATTCGCACTACTCTCTTCCAGCGATTGAGCTTCTAGAATATCTGATCTCGCTTTTCCAACAGCTCTTGTGACGGGACTAGTAGGTTTAGGCAGCAATCATTTGGCAGGTGAGCAACTTCCCACTACCCTTTTCAGATCGGCTGCACGTCAGTCTGCGAAACAATTTGGGCATTCCGGATTGTTTTCTAGTATATTCTCAATACATGCCAACATACATGTTTATGGAACACATTTTGGCACGGAGTGACCAGAAATTATGCATATGCTTGCCTCAGCTGTTGCTGACGATTCCTTCGTCATTTTGGGAATCGAAAATTAAAATTGAAATGAAATAATAGACAAAAAAAATGTCGTTAACTACGAGCACATTCCTTGGGGGATTTATTAAATGAGCTATTGATTTTACAGGCAATTTTCCACTTGTAACATGATAAACCGATGATACTGTCAACACTTAGCGGTCAAGGATACGTTGTCCGTACTCCTCCTAATATCCAATTAAATTTCACACAGATCTCTTAACTCATCATTTTACAAATTTTGAACTACAATGTATGGCAACTCAAAATAATTACTAATTTCAGCAATAAATTATTCATTTAACTTCGGTCGAATGTAATCACACGAGCAAACACTCGAGTTCCAGAAGCAGAGTAAATAGTATTTACTAAATAGAAGAAATAATTCAAAATGTATAATAAGATCTGCACGAAAACAAAACGAGCAGATCATCTGAACTGTTTTTTTCCGAAATGAGTTAATGGAATATTATTTCTGGATTACTTTGGAGTTGTCAGGCTCACCTGGTCGACATAATCTTGTCCTAACAAAATTATCGAGTTCGAAAGTAGCTACGACGAATAAAAAACACAGCAGATTCTGAAGCTAAAAATATGTCTGAATATGATGCGTAACAATGCGTTCTTTGCACTCTACACACATCTCCTCGCTTCATAATTGTGGGTTTACTACTTGTAATTCCAACCAGAAACATCAGGCCTATCACAACTGTTGTTGTTGCTGTTAAATATATTAATTAGCATTTCCAAGTATTTCCAGTCGTGCCTTACCCGTTTTCCAGTCAGGCCTCACGTTGCAGTAATGCCCCATTTTGGGCGCAATAAATTATTATGTAATGCTCGGTCACATTTAAAAAATGAGTGCTAGAAGAACTAGCAATGCTGCCGAAATTCTCCATTCGGCGGATATAGTCAAACGATCGGGACCCGTCAACGAACTAGCTCTATTCGGGAATGTGGTGGGTGTTTTGTTGATCTATCTCGGCACACTACGTGTATTTTTATAGGGTCTTAAAAAGCCCTGTTGGCTAATACTTAATGAATTGACCCTTCCGGTTAATCCGAATTCAACACAAATATCTCAAAACGGATAATCAAGATAAAAACAAAAAAGGAGGGGAATGGGATAAATTGGAACTGATGAGAAAAGAAAAAATAAAGGGGGAGATAACCAAGGATACGTTGGTAGCCACGACGGCGGTGTGGTCTAGATGTCATTCGACACACACCTTCTGCACCCGACCCGACCATGACCTGCAAGGGTAATTGTGATTACAGATCCCCCATGACTCGGGAAAAAAATGTAAGTTCTCATAAACATTTGTTTGATATTATAGATTGGTGGGCTTATTTTAATGTGTTTTAATCCAATTTTTATTTATTTTTTATGTGCAAGAATATTGTTAAATTGAATGTAATGACTATTTTCAAGTGATATACACTTTTCTCTTAGGGAAATTTGTCCACCGGTTTCTGAATTGGTTTGAGAACACAGATAACGACAAATTTGCTAAATTTAAAGTAAGTTTAATTTTGCACTTATAACTAAATATAATTTTACACTTTTAATTATTATTTGTAATTGTGATTTGCCGTCGTCGTTTTAGCTGCAGGGCTTTTTAATTTTTGGATTGATTCTATTTTCTTGGTGATCACTGTACTTTTGCCTGTTGTAGTTTCGATTTTGTATATGTGTTTTTATTTTATATACATATATGTATATTTATTTATATATTGATATTGTTCGTTGCACAAAGAGTTTTTTATGCAAACATGAAACTTCATATCTGGGCGGTATTTAAACTAACAAGTTTACTTATGAGCGACACAAAATTCCGAGTCTTGCTTGCTCCAACTCGGACTCTCCGATAGTGACAACTATCGATATTTACTAAAATTACAATGTAGTTTTTACAAAGTGAGTAAGATTTAACAGAGTTATTTAAAGTAGCGATAAATTTACAAATTAACAGCTGATCATTCAATATCAGTTGCATTCAAATTAGTTTGACTAAACATCCCGGACACCTTGAAAGGATCTGCTTTCAACACATCAAGCCTCCATGTCCAATTTGTGTACTGGTCGACAGCAGATGCCATTGACTGTACGAATATGAGACACCTCGAACATGACAATCCCTTCCAGGCACAAGTGATTCAATGCCTTTGCGATGAGAAATTGTTGTTTTCTCCATCACAATGCAAAATCAATTTTTTTTTCCAAAATTTGGATTATGCAACACTGGAGAGGAAGAAAATAATTTCTTAATCGATCAATTGCAGATTGAGCTCTGACTGTCCAGTTATACGATTTTTTGGTCGACAGCACTTCTGTAATGGCGAATGTTTCTTCAGCAAGTTAGGAATGAATTTTCTGTACCAGCCGCATGCGCCTAAGAATCCTCATTTGAATCCTCGTACAGTTTAATTTTCCAATACGCGTCTTTTAAATCTAATTTGGTTATTAGGTTAGCTTTTGGAACTCTAGCAAAAATACCGTCGATGTTCTGTAAAGGGCATGCATCAGTTTTCGTAACATCATTCACTTTGCGAGCATCTAAAAATAATTGAACTTTATTGGGCTTAACTACCAATCGCATTGGCGAGCTCCAAGGACTTTTGGAAGTCTCAATCACTCCTAACTGTAGCATAACGATCTATCTCGGCGTACGTACGCTTTTCAACCACAGGACTTACCTGGATAATATCGTTGTTTAATTGGCTTCGCCGATACTTCAATATGATGCTTGATTAGTGAGGTGTCTCCCTAGGCCTTGTTTTTCTTAATTTGGGAATAATTCGAAAATAGACTCTAGTTGTAATAATTCACGATCGGACAACGGGTATTTCAGATTTTCTGTAGTGTCTTTTTCTACGGGCGGACCACTCATAGAAGAATTCACTCCTGGGGCGAGAGTGAAAATTCGCCAAAAGTCATTTCCTAATATTAAGATATACATGAAAGAAGGGAAGATGTATAACTCGATGTCGTTTTCTTGCCCATTATAGACCATACGCATTAATAATGTTCCAAGCACTTGATGATTTGCCATCTGCTGTTTTTACGTGCAAAGTTATGGGTTTGTACTGGGTGTATTCAATAAACGTTGGCTAATTCGGCGTTTGGCTAATTCGGAACCTATACAACTGATATTGGCTCCTATATCTAGTAAGCCTAACTCTTCAAATTCTAAAAACGATACCTTTGCATAGCTACACATATGGTTGTTATTCTGTAAAACTGTTGCGGTCAATAATCTTCGCTTCTTTTTAAGCATCCCTATATGCTTTTTCGGCGTCAAGTATTTCTGCAGCATGCAGTCGGATCGCTTGAAAATATCCTTTTCCTAATTTTACAATATTTATTTAACCTTTCATGATATGGCTTAAAACGAATTCGATTGTCTATAAAGATACTATCCGGTTCAGATATAGATACATCGGAAGCTCTTAGTTCTTCACTTATTTTGGGGGCATAATGTTGTTATAGGCTGCCCCCTTCTTTCGATTTTTGGAAAGCCGTTGGCATGTTTGACATTGTGGCTTGTAAAATTATGGGTACCGTAACAAAACACACGTCTATCCGCAAGACAATCCTCCCATTTGCGGCCTTGTATCTGACAATTGTCGAGCTACATTTGTCTAACGCGGCAACTTCATCGATTTCTTCAGACGTATATATGATATTTTTTCTGGTTCTTCCAGTTTACACCAACCATAACCACCTGGTTCTCGGGGTTCCATTGGGGCTGATCTGATTCGACCGCATTCTCGAAGCAAATTTTTGTTCTATTGCATCAGTCTTCGCAAAATAGCTATAGAATAAATTTCTTCAAACAGCAATATTCTTTAATCTCGGCCACCAAATTATTCTGCATAATTTCAATTAATTCATCTGCTGTAATTCGAGAAGGTAATCTATCCATTAATTGGCAATGCTTTCATTGAAGCTTTCAAAATTTTCGCCTGGTTTTCGTTTACGAGCTCGAATTTGCCTGCGAATTTCATCGTAAGTACGACACTCTCTATATGGCTTGACAAAACTCAGTTCAATTCCGTTTTTCCGCTTACTTGTGGTAGCGGCAGTACCAATCCCTAGCCTTTCCGATTAAAAGCAAGAGGATATTACGCCATAAAGATTCGAAATTCCTTTGCAAGTTTTTTGGGTCAATTTCTTAATTCGATATAAAACTCTTCTACAGACAACCCTTGTGAGGTTCCATCAAAATGTACACCACACTTCTGAATAACGTCTGCAACTTTATGTTGTAGGAAACCCAGGCAACTATTAAAGGAACCACCAAGGTTGCTTGGAGGAGTAGGCATCATGCAGATATTATACGATCAGCATTTAATGGCCTTGACATATTTGATAACCTTCTGCTAACCTACAATATAAGATCCTTTACGTTTTGCAGACTAACTACAGGTGGTGGAGGTTGACGACGCGGACGGCCTTCTTTTCGCGGTGATCGCGGTGATCGCGGTGATTACCAATTTGCAATTCCGGTTGAGGTCGTCTTTGACGACCTTCGCCGTGATCTGTGGTATGGCTCACATCTCCTGCTGCTAAATTCGCACTACTCTCTTCCAGCGATTGAGCTTCTAGAATATCTGATCTCGCTTTTCCAACAGCTCTTGTGACGGGACTAGTTGGTTTAGGCAGCAATCGTTTGGCAGGCGAGCAACTTCCCATTACCCTTTTCAGATAGGCTGCACGTCAGTTGCGAAACAATTTGGGCATTCCGCATTGTTTTCTAGTATATTCTCAATACATGCCAACATACATGTTTATGGAACACATGTTGGCACGGAGTGACCAGAAATTATGCATATGATTGCCTTGGGAATCGAAAATTAAAATTGAAATGAAATAATAGACAAAAAAAAATGTCGTTAACTACGAGCACATTCCTTGGGGGATTTATTAAATGGGCTATTGATTTTACAGACAACTTTCCACTTATAACATGATAACCCGATGATACTGTCAACTCTTAGCGGTCAAGGATACGTTGTCCGTACTCCTCCTAATATCCAATTAAATTTCACACAGATCTCTTAACTCATCATTTTACAAATTTTGAACTGCAATGTATGGCAACTCAATATATCACTCAAAATAATTACTAATTTCAGCAATAAATTATTCATTTAACTCCGGTCGAATGTAATCACACGAGCAAACACTCGAGTTCCAGAAGCAGAGTATATAGTATTTACTAGATAGAAGAAATATTTCAAAATGTTTAATAAGATCCGCACGAATACAAAACGAGCAGATCATCTGAACTGTTTTTTTTCCGAAATGTGTTAATGGAATATTATTTCTGGATTACTTTGAGTTGTCAGGGTCACCTGGTCGACCTAATCTTGTACTAACAACAATTATCGAGTTCGAAAGTAGCTACGACGAATAAAAAAACACAACATATTCTGAACCTAAAAATTTGTCTGAATATGATGCGTAACAATGCGTTCTTGCACTCTACACACATCTCTCGCTTCATAATTGTGGGTTTACTACTTGTAATTCCAACCAGAAGCATCAGGCCTATCACATCTGTTGTTGTTGCTGTTAAATATATTATTTAGCATTTCCAAGTATTTCCAGTCGTGCCTCACCCGTTTTCCAGTCAGGCCTCACGTTGCAGTAATGCCCCATGTTGGGCGCAATAAATTATTGTGTAATGCTCGGTCACATTTAAAAAATAAATGCTAGAAGAACCTGGGCTATGCTGCCGAAATTCTCCATTCGCCGGATATAGTCAAACGATCGGGACCCGTCAACGAACTAGCTCTATTCGGGAATGTGGTGGGTGTTTTGGTGATCTATCTCGGCACACTACGTGTATTTTTTTATAGGGTCTTAAAAAGCCCTGTTGGCTAATACTTAAATGAATTGACCATTCCGGTTAATCCGAATTCAACACAAATATCTCAAAAGGATAATCAAGATAAAAACAAAAAAGGAGGGGAATGGGATAAATTGCAACTGATGAGAAAAAAAATAATGGGGAGGTAACCAAGGATACGTCGGTAGCCACGACGGCGGTGTGGTCTAGATGTCATTCGACACACCTTCTGCCCGACCCGACCATGACCTGCAAGGGTAATTGTGATTGCAGATCCCCATATGTGACATGACTCGGGAAAAAAATGTAAGTTCTCATAAACATTTGTTTGATATTATAGATTGGCGGGGGCTTATTTTAATGTGTTTTAATCCAATTTTTATTTATTTTTATGTGCAAGAATATTGTTAAATTGAATGTAATGACTATTTTCAGGTGATATACACTTTTCTCTTAGGGAAATTTGTCCACCGGTTTCTGAATTGGTTTGAGAACACAGATAACGACAAATTTGCTAAATTTAAACTAAGTTTAATTTTGCACTTATAAAATATAACTTTACACTTTTAATTATTATTTTTAATTGTGATTTGCCGTCGTCGTTTTAAGCTGCAGGGCTTTTAATTTTTGGATTGATTCTATTTTCTTGGTGATCACTGTACTTTTGCCTGTTGTAGTTTCGATTTTATATATGTGTTTTATTTTATATACATATATGTATATTTATTTATATATTGATATTGTTCATTGCACAAAGAGTTTTTTATGCAAACATGAAACTTCATATCTGGGCGGTATTTAAACTAACAAGTTTATTTATGACCGACACAAAATTCCGCGTCTTGCTTGCTCCAACTCAGACTCTCCGATAGTGACAACTATCGATATTTACTAAAATTACAATGCTGTTTTTACAAAAGTGAGTAAGATTTAACAGAGTTATTTAAAGTAGCGATAAATTGACATATTAACAGCTGAGCATTCAATATCAGTTGCATTCAAATTAGTTTGACTAAACATCCCGGACACCTTGAAAGGATCTGCTTTCAACACATTAAGCCTCCATGTAAGACCAATTTGTGTACTGGTCGACTGCAGATGCCATTGGCTGTACGAAGATGAACACCTCGAACATGACCATCCTTTCCAGGCACAAGTGATTCAATGCCTTTGCGATGAGAAATTGTTGTTTTCTCCATCACAATGCAAATCAATTTTTTTTCCAAAATTTGGATTATGCAACACTGGAGAGGACGTAAGTAATTTCTTAATCGATCGATTGCAGATTGAGCTCCGACTGTCCAGTTAAACGATTTTTTGGTGGTCAGCACTTCTGTAATGGCGAATGTTTCTTCAGCAAAGTTAGGAATGAATTTTCTGTACCAACCGCATGCGCCTAAGAATCCTCTGATTTGCTTTAGATTTTTGGGAGTTGGCTAGCTAAGAATGCAGGAGATTTTTGATGATCCTAGATAGTTGATTTTTGTAACACAAGACTGACTCTTTGACAGGTTTAATGTGAGATTAGCTTTTCTAAACTGCTCTGCTAATCTTACCAATACTGAAAGATGTTCCGAAAAGGTTTCCGAATACTATACACAGGTCATCAATGTAACAAAGCACACAATGACGCAGATCAGGGGGAATGAGATCATCCATCAGACGGCACATTGTGGATGGAGAATTACATAGCCCAAATGGCATTACCGTAAATTGATAAAGTGGTCTTCCAAGCACTGTAAAGGCTATTTGAATCCTCGGACAGTTTAATTTTCCAATACGCGTCTTTTAAATCTAATTTGGTAATTAGGTTAGCTTTTGGAAGTCTATCAAAAATACCGTCGATGTTCTGTAAAGGGTATGCATCAGTTTTCGTAACATCATTCACTTTGCGAGCATCTTAAAATAATTGAACTTTATTGGGCTTAACTACCAATCGCATTGGCGAGCTCCAGGGACTTTTGGAAGTCTCAATCACTCCTAACTGTAGCATACGATCTATCTCGGCGTACATACGCTTTTCAACCACAGGACTAACCGGATAATATCGTTGTTTAATTGGCTTCGCGTCCCATACTTCAATATGATGCTTGATTAGTGAGGTGTCTCCCTAGGCCTTGTTTTTCTTAATTTGGGAATAATTCGAAAATAGACTCTAGTTGTAATAATTCACGATCGGACAACGGGTATTTCAGATTTTCTGTAGTGTCTTTTTCTACGGGCGGACCAGTCATAGAAGAATTCACTCCTGGGGCGAGATTGAAAATTCGCCAAAAGTCAATTCCTAATATTAAGATATACATGAAAGAAGGGAAGATGTATGACTCGATGTCGTTTTCTTGCCCATTATAGACCATACGCATTAATAATGTTCCAAGCACTTGATGATTTGCCATCTGCTGTTTTTACGTGCGAAGTTATGGGTTTGTACTGGGTGTATTCAATAAACGTTGGTAACGTTGGCTAATTCGGAATCTATACAACTAATATTGGCTCCTGTATCTAGTAAACCTAACTCTTCAAATTCTAAAAACGATACCTTTGCATAGCTACACATATGGTTGTTATTCTGTAAAACTGTTGCGGTCAATAATCTTCGCTTCTTTTTAAGCATCCCTATATGATTTATTCGGCGTCAAGTATTTCTGCAGCATGCAGTCGGATCGCTTGAAAATATCCTTTTCCTAATTTTACAATATTTATTTAACCTTTCATGATATGGCTTAAAACGAATTCTATTGTCTATAAAGATACTATCCGGTTCAGATATAGATACATCGGAAGCTCTTAGTTCTTCACTTATTTTGGGGGCATAATATTGTTATAGGCTGCCCCTTCTTTCGATTTTGGAAAGCCGTTGGCATGTTTGACATTGTGGCTTGTAAAAATTATGGGTACCAGAACTGTAACAAAACACACGTCTATCCGCAAGACAATCCTCCCATTTGGGCCTTGTGTCTCACAATTGTCGAGCTACCTTTGTCTAACGCGGCAACTTCATCGATTTCTTCAGGCGTAGCATTATATGATTTTTTTTCTGATTCTTCCAGGTTATACAAACCATAACCACCTGGTTCTCGGGGTTCCATTGGGGCTGATCTGATTCGACCGCATTCTCGAAGCAAATTTTTGTTCTATTGCATCAGTCTTCGCAAATGAGCTATAGAATAAATTTCTTCAAACAGCAATCTATCTTTAATTTCGGGCACCAAATTATTCTGCACAATTTCAATTAATTCATCTGCTGTAATTCGAGAAGGTAATCTATCCATTAATTGGCAATGCTTTCATTGAAGCTTTCAAAATTTTCGCCTGGTTTTTGTTTACGAGCTCGAATTTGCTCGCGAATTTCATCATAAGTACGACTCTCTTTATATGGCTTGACAAAACTCAGTTCAATTCCGTTTTTCCGCTTGCTTGTGGTAGCGGCAGTAGCAATCCCTAGCCTTTCCGATTAAAAGCAAGAGGATATTACGCCATAAAGATTCGAAATTCCTTTGCAAGTTTTTTGGGTCAATTTCTTAATCCGATATAAAACTCTTCTACAGACAACCCTTGTGAGGTTCCATCAAAATGTACACCACACTTCTGAATAACGTCTGCAACTTTATGTTGTAGGAAACCCAGGCAACTATTAAAGGAACCACCAAGGTTGCTTGGAGGGGTAGGCATCATGCAGATACTATACGATCAGCATTTAATGGCCTTGATATATTTGCTAACCTTCTGCTAACCTACAATACAATATCCTTTACGTTTTGTAGACTAACTGCAGGTGGTGGAGGTTGACGACGCGGACGGCCTTCTTTTCGCGGTGGTCTATTACCAATTTGCAATTCCGGTTGTGGTCGTCTTTGACGACCTTCGGCGTGATCTGTGCTATGGCTCACATCTCCTGCTGCTAAATTCGCACTACTCTCTTCCAGCGATTGAGCTTCTAGAATATCTGATCTCGCTTTTCCAACAGCTCTTGTGACGGGACTAGTAGGTTTAGGCAGCAATCGTTTGGCAGGTGAGCAACTTCCCACTACCCTTTTCAGATCGGCTGCACGTCAGTCTGCGAAACAATTTTGGCATTCCGCATTGTTTTCTAGTATATTCTCAATACATGCCAACATACATGTTTATGGAACACATGTTGGCACGGAGTGACCAGAAATTATGCATATGCTTGCCTCAGCTTTTGCTGACGATTCCCTTCGTCATTTTTGGGAATCGAAAATTAAAATTGAAATGAAATAATAGACAAAAAAATGTCGTTAACTACGAGCACATTCCTTGGGGGATTTATTAAATGGGCTATTGATTTTACAGGCAATTTTCCACTTGTAACATGATAAACCAATGATACTGTCAACTCTTAGCGGTCAAGGATACGTTGTCCGTACTCCTCCTAATATCCAATTAAATTTCACACAGATCTCTTAACTCATCATTTTACAAATTTTGAACTACAATGTATGGCAACTCAATATATCACTCAAAATAATTACTAATTTCAGCAATAAATTATTCATTTAACTCCGGTCGAATGTAACCACACGAGCAAACACTCGAGTTCCAGAAGCAGAGTAAATAGTATTTACTAAATAGAAGAAATATTTCAAAATGTTTAATAAGATCCGCACGAATACAAAACGAGCAGATCATCTAAACTGTTTTTTCCGAAATGTGTTAATGGAATATTATTTCTGGATTACTTTGGAGTTGTCAGGCTTACCTGGTCGACCTAATCTTGTACCAACAACAATTATCGAGTTCGAAAGTAGCTACGACGAATAAAAAACACAACAGATTCTGAAGCTAAAAATATGTCAATATGATGCGTAACAATGGGTTCTTGCACTCTACACACATCTCTCGCTTCATAATTGTGGGTTTACTACTTGTAATTCCAACCAGAAACATCAGGCCTATCACAACTGTTGTTGTTGCTGTTAAATATATTAATTAGCATTTCCAAGTATTTCCAGTCGTGCCTCACCCGTTTTCCAGTCAGGCCTCACGTTGCAGTAATGCCCCATGTTGGGCGCAATAAATTATTATGTAATGCTCGGTCACATTTAAAAAATGAGTGCTAGAAGAACCTGGGCTATGCTGCCGAAATTCTCCATTCGCCGGATATAGTCAAACGATCGGGACCCGTCAACGAACTAGCTCTATTCGGGAATGTGGTGGGTGTTTTGTTGATCTATCTCGGCACACTACGTATATTTTTTATAGGGTCTTAAAAGCCCTGTTGGCTAATACTTAAATGAATTGACCCTTCCGGTTAATCCGAATTCAACACAAATATCTCAAAAAGGATAATCAAGATAAAAACAAAAGGAGGGGAATGGGATAAATTGCAACTGATGAGAAAAAAAATAACGGGGGAGGTAACCAAGGATACGTCGGTAGCCACGACGGCGGTGTGGTTTAGATGTCATTCGACACACACCTTCTGCACCCGACCCGACCATGACCTGCAAGGGTAATTGTGATTGCAGATCCCCATATGTGACATGACTCGGAAAAAAATGTAAGTTCTCATAAACATTTGTTTGATATTATAGATTGGCGGGGGCTTATTTTAATGTGTTTTAATCCAATTTTTATTTATTTTTATGTGCAAGAATATTGTTAAATTGAATGTAATGACTATTTTCAGGTGATATACACTTTTCTCTTAGGGAAATTTGTCCACCGGTTTCTGAATTAGTTTGAGAACACAGATAACGACAAATTTGCTAAATTTAAACTAAGTTTAATTTTGCACTTATAAAATATAACTTTACACTTTTAATTATTATTTTTAATTGTGATTTGCCGTCGTTTTAAGCTGCAGGGCTTTTTAATTTTTGGATTGATTCTATTTTCTTGGTGATCACTGTACTTTTGCCTGTTGTAGTTTCGATTTTATATATGTGTTTTATTTTATATACATATATGTATATTTATTTATATATTGATATTGTTCATTGCACAAAGAGTTTTTATGCAAACATGAAACTTCATATCTGGGCGATATTTAAACTAACAAGCTTATTTATGACCGACACTAAAATTCCGCGTCTTGCTTGCTCCAACTCAGACTCTCCGATAGTGACAACTATCGATATTTACTAAAATTACAATGTAGTTTTTACAAAAGTGAGTAAGATTTAACAGAGTTATTTAAAGTAGCGATAAATTGACAAATTAACAGCTGAGCATTCAATATCAGTTGCATTCAAATTAGTTTGACTAAACATCCCGGACACCTTGAAAGGATCTGCTTTCAACACATTAAGCCTCCATCGGTAAGATAGCCAATTTGTGTACTGGTCGGCTGCAGATGCCATTGGCTGTACGAAGATGAACAACTCGAACATGACCATCCTTTCCAGGCACAAGTGATTCAATGCCTTTGCGATGAGAAATTGTTGTTTTCTCCATCACAATGCAAATCAATTTTTTTTCCAAAATTTGGATTATGCAACACTGGAGAGGACGTAAGTAATTTCTTAATCGATCGATTGCAGATTGAGCTCCGACTGTCCAGTTAAATGATTTTTTGGTGGTCAGCACTTCTGTAATGGCGAATGTTTCTTCAGCAAAGTTAGGAATGAATTTTCTGTACCAACCGCATGCGCCTAAGAATCCTCTGATTTGCTTTAGATTTTTGGGAGTTGGCTAGCTAAGAATGCAGGAGATTTTTGATGATCCTAGATAGTTGATTTTTGTAACACAAGACTGACTCTTTGACAGGTTTAATGTGAGATTAGCTTTTCTAAACTGCTCTGCTAATCTTACCAATACTGAAAGATGTTCCGAAAAGGTTTCCGAAACTATACACAGGTCATCAATGTCAATGTACATATACATACACAATAACGCAGATCAGGGGGAATGAGATCATCCATCAGACGGCACATTATGGATGGAGAATTACATAGCCCAAATGGCATTACCGTAAATTGATAAAGTGGTCTTCCAGGCACTGTAAAGGCATTTGAATCCTCGGACAGTTTAATTTTCCAATACGCATCTTTTAAATCTAATTTGGTTATTAGGTTAGCGTTTGGAACTCTAGAATACCGTTGCTGTTCTGTAAAGGGTATGCATCAGTTTTCGTAACATCATTCACTTTGCGAGCATCTAAAAATAATTGAACTTTATTGGGCTTAACTACCAATCGCATTGGCGAGCTCCAAGGACTTTTGGAAGTCTCAATCACTCCTAACTGTAACATACGATCTATCTCGGCGTACATACGCTTTTCAACCACAGGACTAACCGGATAATATCGTTGTTTAATTGGCTTCGCGTCCCATACTTCAATATGATGCTTGATTAATGAGGTGTGTCCCTAGGCCTTGTTTTTCTTAATTTGGGAATCGAAAATCGATGCTAGTTGTAATAATTCACGATCGGACAATGGATATTTCAGATTTTCTGTAGTGTCATTTTCTACGGGCGGACCAGTCATAGAAGAATTCACTCCTGGGGCGAGAGTGAAAGTTCGCCAAAGTCAATTCCTAATATTAAGATATACATGAAAGAAGGAAGATGTATGACTCGATGTCGTTTTCTTGCCCATTATAGACCATACGCATTAATAATGTTCCAAGCACTTGATGATTTGCCATCTGCTGTTTTTACGTGCGAAGTTATGGGTTTGTACTGGGTGTACTCAATAAACGTTGGCTAATTCGGCGTTTGGCTAATTCGGAATCTATACAACTAATATTGGCTCCTGTATCTAGTAAACCTAACTCTTCATTTTCTAAAAACGATACCTTTGCATAGCTACACATATGGTTGTTATTCTGTAAAACTGTTGCGGTCCATAATCTTCGCTTCTTTTAAGCATCCCTATATGCATTTTTCGGCGTCAAGTATTTCTGCAGCATGCAGTCGGATCGCTTGAAAATATCCTTTTCCTAATTTTACAATATTTATTTAACCTTTCATGATATGCTTAAAACGAATTCTATTGTCTATAAAGATACTATCCGGTTCAGATATAGATACATCGGAAGCTCTTAGTTCTTCACTTATTTTGGGGGCATAATGTTGTTATAGGCTGCCCCTTCTTTCGATTTTTGGAAAGCCGTTGGCATTTTTGACATTGTGGCTTGTAAAATTATGGGTACCGTAACCGTAACAAAACACACGTCTATCCGCAAGACAATCCTTCCATTTGTGGCCTTGTGTCTCACAATTGTCGAGCTACCTTTGTCTAACGCGGCAACTTCATCGATTTCTTCAGGCGTAGCATTATATGATATTTTTTTTCTGATTCTTCCAGGTTATACAAACCATAACCACCTGGTTCTCGGGGTTCCATTGGGGCTGATCTGATTCGACCGCATTCTCGAAGCAAATTTTTGTTCTATTGCATCAGTCTTCGCAAATGAGCTATAGAATAAATTTCTTCAAACAGCAATCTATCTTTAATTTCGGGCACCAAATTATTCTGCATAATTTCAATTAATTCATCTGCTGTAATTCGAGAAGGTAATCTATCCATTAATTGGCAATGCTTTCATTGAAGCTTTCAAAATTTTCGCCTGGTTTTTGTTTACGAGCTCGAATTTGCTCGCGAATTTCATCATAAGTACGACTCTCTTTATATGGCTTGACAAAACTCAGTTCAATTCCGTTTTTCCGCTTGCTTGTGGTAGCGGCAGTAGCAATCCCTAGCCTTTCCGATTAAAAGCAAGAGGATATTACGCCATAAAGATTCGAAATTCCTTTGCAAGTTTTTTGGGGCAATTTCTTAATCTTAATCCTTAATCCTTGTGAGGTTCCATCAAAATGTACACCACACTTCTGAATAACGTCTGCAACTTTATGTTGTAGGAAACCCAGGCAACTATTAAAGGAACCACCAAGGTTGCTTGGAGGGGTAGGCATCATGCAGATACTATACGATCAGCATTTAATTGCCTTGATATGTTTGCTAACCTTCTGCTAACCTCCAATACAATATCCTTTACGTTGTGTAGACTAACTGCAGGTGGTGGAGGTTGACGACGCGGACGGCCTTCTTTTCGCGGTGGTCTATTACCAATTTGCAATTCCGGTTGTGGTCGTCTTTGACGACCTTCGGCGTGATCTGTGCTATGCGCTCACATCTCCTGCTGCTAAATTCGCACTACTCTCTTCCAGCGATTGAGCTTCTAGAATATCTGATCTCGCTTTTCCAACAGCTCTTGTGACGGGACTAGTAGGTTTAGGCAGCAATCGTTTGGCAGGTGAGCAACTTCCCACTACCCTTTTCAGATCGGCTGACGTCAGTCTGCGAAACAATTTTGGCATTCCGCATTGTTTTCTAGTATATTCTCAATACATGCCAACATACATGTTTATGGAACACATGTTGGCACGGAGTGACCAGAAATTATGCATATGCTTGCCTCAGCTGTTGCTGACGATTCCCTTCGTCATTTTTGGGAATCGAAAATTAAAATTGAAATGAAATAATAGACAAAAAAAATGTCGTTAACTACGAGCACATTCCTTGGGGGATTTATTAAATGGGCTATTGATTTTACAGGCAATTTTCCACTTGTAACATGATAAACCGATGATACTGTCAACTCTTAGCGGTCAAGGATACGTTGTCCGTACTCCTCCTAATATCCAATTAAATTTCACACAGATCTCTTAACTCATCATTTTACAAATTTTGAACTACAATGTATGGCAACTCAATATATCACTCAAAATAATTACTAATTTCAGCACTAAATTATTCATTTAACTCCGGTCGAATGTAATCACACTGAGCAAAACACTCGAGTTCCAGAAGCAAGAGTAAATAGTATTTACTAAATAAAAAAGAAATATTTCAAAATGTTTAATAAGATCCGGCACGAATACAAAACGAGCAGAATTCATCTCGAACCGTTTTTTTTTCCGAAATGTGTTAATGGAATATTATTTCTGGATTACTTTGGAGTTGTCAGGCTTACCTGGTCGACCTAATCTTGTACCAACAACAATTATCGAGTTCGAAAGTAGCTACGACGAATAAAAAACACAACAGATTCTGAAGCTAAAAATATGTCCGAATATGATGCGTAACAATGGGTTCTTGCACTCTACACACATCTCTCGCTTCATAATTGTGGGTTTACTACTTGTAATTCCAACCAGAAACATCAGGCCTATCACATTTGTTGTTGCTGTTAAATATATTAGTAGATTCCAAGTATTTCAGTCGTCCTCACCCGTTTTCCAGTCAGCCCTCACGTTGCAGTAATGCCCCACGTAGGGCGCAATAAATTATTAAGTAATGCTCGGTCACATTTAATAAAATAAATGCTAGAAGAACCTGGGCTATGCTGCCGAAATTCTCCATTCGCCGGATATAGTCAAACGATCGGGACCCGTCAATCAACTCAGCTCTATTCGGGAATGTGGTGGGGGTTTTGTTGATCTATCTCGGCACACTACGTGAATTTTATTATACGGTCTTAAAAAGCCCTGTTGGCTAATACTTAAATGAATTGACCCTTCCGATTAATCCGAATTCAACACAAATATCTCAAAAGGATAATCAAGATAAAAACAAAAAAGGAGGGAATGGGATAAATTGGAACTGATGAGAAAAGAAAAAATAACGGGGGAGGTACCAAAGGATACGTTGGTAGCCACGGCGGCGGTGTGGTCTAGATGTCATTCGACACACACCTTCTGCACCCGACCCGACCATGACCTGCAAGGGTAATTGTGATTACAGATCCCCATATGTGCATATCCAATTCAATTCAGACTTTACAACCCCATGACTCGGAAAAAAAATGTAAGTTCTCATAAACATTTGCTTTTGATATTATAGAGGGTGGCGGGGCTTATTTTAATGTGTTTTAATCCACTTTTTATTTATTTTTATGTGCAAGAATATTGTTAAATTGAATGTGTAATGAGCTATTTTTCAGGTGATATACTCTCGTACACTTTTCTCTTAGGAAATTCTGATCCACCGGTTTCCCTGAATTGGATTTGAGAACACAGATAACGACAAATTTGCTAAATTAAACTGCTTAAGTTTGCACTTTAGCAACTAAATATAACTTTACACTTTTAATTATTATTTACAATTGTGATTTGCCGTCGTCGTTTTAAGCTGCAGGGCTTTTTTAATTTTTGGATTGATTCTATTTTCTTGGTGATATCCCTGTACTTTTGCCTGTTGTAGTTTTCGATTTTGTATATGTGTTTTTATTTTATATACATATATGTATATTTATTTATATATGTGATATTGTTCGTTGCACAAAGAGTTTTTTATGCAAACATGAAACTTCATATCTGGGCGGTATTTAAACTAACAAGTTTATTTATGACCGACACAAATTCCGCGTCTTGCTTGCTAAGGAGCCCCGGACTCTCCGATAGTGACAACTATCGATATTTACTAAAATTACAATGTAGTTTTTACAAAAGTGAGTAAGATTTAACGGAGTTATTTAAAGTAGCGATAAATTGACAAATTAACAGCTGATCATTCAATATCAGTTGCATTCAAATTAGATTGACTAAACATCCCGGACACCTTGAAAGGATCTGCTTTCAACACATCAAGCCTCCATCGGTAAGATGGCCAATTTGTGTACTGGTCGGCAGCAGATGCCATTGGCTGTACGAAGATGAACACCTCGAACATGACAATCCCTTCCAGGCACAAGTGATTCAATGCCTTTGCGATGAGAAATTGTTGTTTTCTCCATCACAATGCAAATCAATTTTTTTTCCAAAATTTGGATTATGCAACACTGGAGAGGACGAAGTAATTTCTTAATCGATCAATTGCAGTTTGAGCTCTGACTGTCCAGTTATAACGATTTTTGGTCGACAAGCACTTCTGTAATGGCGAATGTTTCTTCAGCAAGTTAGGAATGAATTTTCTGTACCAACCGCATGCGCCTAAGAATCCTCTGATTTGTTTTAGGTGTTTTGGGAGTTGGCTAGCTAAGAATGCAGGAGATTTTTGATGATCCTAGATAGTTGATTTTGTAACACAAGACTGACTCTTTGACAGGTTTAATGTGAGATTAGCTTTTCTAAACTGATCTGCTAATCTGACAAATACTGAGCGATGTTCCGAAAAGTTTTCGAATACTATACACAAGTCATCAATGTAACAAAGCACACAATGACGCAGAGGAGGAATGAGATCATTCATCAGACGACACATTGTGGATGGACCATTACATAGCGCAAGTGGCATTACCATAAACTTGTAAAGTGGTTTTCCTGGCACTGTAAAGGCAGTTAGAGGGTTTGAATCCTCTGACAGTTTAATTTGCCAATAGGCGTCTTTTGAAATCTAATTTGGTAATTAGGTTAGCTTTTGGAAGTCTATCAAAAATACCGTCGACGTTCTGAAAGGATATGCATCCTTTTTCGTAACATCATTCACTTTGCGAGCATCTTAAAATAATTGAACTTTATTGGGCTTAACTACCAATCGCATTGGCGAGCTCCAGGGACTTTTGGAAGTCTCAATCACTCCTAACTGTAGCATACGATCTATCTCGGCGTACGTACGCTTTTCAACCACAGGACTAACCGGATAATATCGTTGTTTAATTGGCTTCGCGTTCGATACTTCAATATGATGCTTGATTAGTGAGGTGTCTCCCTAGGCCTTGTTTTTTCTTAATTTGGGAATAATTCGAAAATAGACTCTAGTTGTAATAATTCACGATCGGACAACGGGTATTTCAGATTTTCTGTAGCGTCTTTTCTACGGGCGGACCAGTCATAGAAGAATTCACTCCTGGGGCGAGAGTGAAAATTCGCCAAAAGTCAATTCCTAATATTAAGATATACATGAAAGAAGGGAAGATGTATAACTCGATGTCGTTTTCTGCCCATTATAGACCATACGCATTAATAATGTTCCAAGCACTTGATGATTTGCCATCTGCTGTTTTTACGTGCAAAGTTATGGGTTTGTACTGGGTGTATTCAATAAACGTTGGCTAATTCGGCGTTTGACTAATTCGGAACCTATACAACTGATATTGGCTCCTGTATCTAGTAAGCCTAACTCTTCAAATTCTAAAAACGATACCTTTGCATAGCTACACATATGGTTGTATTCTGTAAAACTGTTGCGGTCAATAATCTTCGCTTCTTTTTAAGCATCCCTATATGATTTTTCGGCGTCAAGTATTTCTGCAGCATGCAGTCGGATCGCTTCAAAATATCCTTTTCCTAATTTTAAAATATGTATTTAACCTTTTGATATGGCTTAAAACGAATTCTATTGTCTATAAAGATACTATCCGGTTCAGATATAGATACATCGGAAGCTCTTAGTTCTTCACTTATTTTGGGGGCATAATGTTGTTATAGGCTGCCCTTCTTTCGATTTTGGAAAGCCGTTGGCATGTTTGACATTGTGGCTTGTAAAATTATGGGTACCGTAACCGTAACAAAACACACGTCTATCCGCAAGACAATCCTCCCATTTGTGGCCTTGTATCTGACAATTGTCGAGCTACCTTTGTCTAACGCGGCAACTTCATCGATTTCTTCAGACGTAGCATTATATGATATTTTTTCTGGTTCTTCCAGGTTATACAAACCATAACCACCTGGTTCTCAGGGTTCCATTGGGGCTGATCTGATTCGACCGCATTCTCGAAGCAAATTTTCGTTCTATTGCATCAGTCTTCGCAAATGAGCTATAGAATAAATTTCTTCAAACAGCAATATATCTTTAATTTCGGGCAACAAATTATTCTGCATAATTTCAATTAATTCATCTGCTGTAATTCGAGAAGGTAATCTATCCATTAATTGGCAATGCTTTCATTGAAGCTTTCAAAATTTTCGCCTGGTTTTTGTTTACGAGCTCGAATTTGCTCGCGAATTTCATCATAAGTACGACTCTCTCTGTATGGCTTGACAAAACTCAGTTCAATTCCGTTTTTCCGCTTGCTTGTGGTAGCGGCAGTACCAATCCCTAGCCTTTCCGATTAAAAGCAAGAGGATATTACGCCATAAAGATTCGAAATTCCTTTGCAAGTTTTTTGGGTCAATTTCTTAATCCGATATAAAACTCTTCTACAGACAACCCTTGTGAGGTTCCATCAAAATGTACACCACGCTTCTGAATAACGTCTGCAACTTTATGTTGTAGGAAACCCAGGCAACTATTAAAGGAACCACCAAGGTTGCTTGGAGGGGTAGGCATCATGCAGATACTATACGATCAGCATTTAATGGCCTTGACATATTTGCTAACCTTCTGCTAACCTACAATACAATATCCTTTACGTTTTGTAGACTAACTACAGGTGGTGGAGGTTGACGACGCGGACGGCCTTCTTTTCGCGGTGGTCTATTACCAATTTGCAATTCCGGTTGTGGTCGTCTTTGACGACCTTCGGCGTGATCTGTGCTATGGCTCACATCTCCTGCTGCTAAATTCGCACTACTCTCTTCCAGCGATTGAGCTTCTAGAATATCTGATCTCGCTTTTCCAACAGCTCTTGTGACGGGACTAGTAGGTTTAGGCAGCAATCGTTTGGCAGGTGAGCAACTTCCCACTACCCTTTTCAGATCGGCTGCACGTCAGTCTGCGAAACAATTTGGGCATTCCGCATTGTTTTCTAGTATATTCTCAATACATGCCAACATACATGTTTATGGAACACATGTTGGCACGGAGTGACCAGAAATTATGCATATGCTTGCCTCAGCTGTTGCTGACGATTCCCTTCGTCATTTTTGGGAATCGAAAATTAAAATTGAAATGAAATAATAGACAAAAAAAAATGTCGTTAACTACGAGCACATTCCTTGGGGGATTTATTAAATGGGCTATTGATTTTACAGGCAATTTTCCACTTGTAACATGATAAACCGATGATACTGTCAACTCTTAGCGGTCAAGGATACGTTGTCCGTACTCCTCCTAATATCCAATTAAATTTCACACAGATCTCTTAACTCATCATTTTACAAATTTTGAACTACAATGTATGGCAACTCAATATATCACTCAAAATAATTACTAATTTCAGCAATAAATTATTCATTTAACTTCGGTCGAATGTAATCACACGAGCAAACACTCGAGTTCCAGAAGCAGAGTAAATAGTATTTACTAAATAGAAGAAATATTTCAAAATGTATAATAAGATCCGCACGAATACAAAACGAGCAGATCATCTGAACTGTTTTTTTTTCCGAAATGTGTTAATGGAATATTATTTCTGGATTACTTTGGAGTTGTCAGGCTCACCTGGTCGACCTAATCTTGTACTAACAACAATTATCGAGTTCGAAAGTAGCTACGACGAATAAAAAACACAACAGATTCTGAAGCTAAAAATATGTCTGAATATGATGCGTAACAATGCGTTCTTGCACTCTACACACATCTCTCGCTTCATAATTGTGGGTTTACTACTTGTAATTCCAACCAGAAACATCAGGCCTATCACAACTGTTGTTGTTGCTGTTAAATATATTAATTAGCATTTCCAAGTATTTCCAGTCGTGCCTCACCCGTTTTCCAGTCAGGCCTCACGTTGCAGTAATGCCCCATGTTGGGCGCAATAAATTATTATGTAATGCTCGGTCACATTTAAAAAAATAAATGCTAGAAGAACCTGGGCAATGCTGCCGAAATTCTCCATTCGCCGGATATAGTCAAACGATCGGGACCCGTCAACGAACTAGCTCTATTCGGGAATGTGGTGGGTGTTTTGTTGATCTATCTCGGCACACTACGTGTATTTTTTTATAGGGTCTTAAAAAGCCCTGTTGGCTAATACTTAAATGAATTGACCCTTCCGGTTAATCCGAATTCAACACAAATATCTCAAAAAGGATAATCAAGATAAAAACAAAAAAGGAGGGGAATGGGATAAATTGGAACTGATGAGAAAAGAAAAATAACGGGGGAGGTAACCAAGGATACGTTGGTAGCCACGACGGCGGTGTGGTCTAGATGTCATTCGACACACACCTTCTGCACCCGACCCGACCATGACCTGCAAGGGTAATTGTGATTACAGATCCCCATATGTGCATATCCATTCAATTCAGACTTTACAACCCCATGACTCGGAAAAAAAATGTAAGTTCTCATAAACATTTGTTTGATATTATAGATTGGCGGGGGCTTATTTTAATGTGTTTTAATCCAATTTTTATTTATTTTTATGTGCAAGAATATTGTTAAATTGAATGTAATGACTATTTTCAGGTGATATACACTTTTCTCTTAGGGAAATTTGTCCACCGGTTTCTGAATTGGTTTGAGAACACAGATAACGACAAATTTGCTAAATTTAAACTAAGTTTAATTTTGCACTTATAACTAAATATAACTTTACACTTTTAACTATTATTTATAATTGTGATTTGCCGTCGTCGTTTTAAGCTGCAGGGCTTTTTAATTTTTGGATTGATTCTATTTTCTTGGTGATCACTGTACTTTTGCCTGTTGTAGTTTCGATTTTATATATGTGTTTTTATTTTATATACATATATGTATATTTATTTTTATATTGATATTGTTCGTTGCACAAAGAGTTTTTTATGCAAACATGAAACTTCGTATCTGGGCGGTATTTAAACTAACAAGTTTATTTATGACCGACACAAAATTCCGCGTCTTGCTTGCTCCAACTCGGACTCTCCGATAGTGACAACTATCGATATTTACTAAAATTACAATGTAGTTTTTACAAAAGTGAGTAAGATTTAACAGAGTTATTTAAAGTAGCGATAAATTGACAAATTAACAGCTGATCATTCAATATCAGTTGCATTCAAATTAGTTTGACTAAACATCCCGGACACCTTGAAAGGATCTGCTTTCAACACATCAAGCCTCCATCGGTAAGATGGCCAATTTGTGTACTGGTCGACAGCAGATGCCATTGACTGTACGAAGATGAACACCTCGAACATGACCATCCTTTCCAGGCACAAGTGATTCAATGCCTTTGCGATGAGAAATTGTTGTTTTCTCCATCACAATGCAAATCAATTTTTTTTCCAAAATTTGGATTATGCAACACTGGAGAGGACGTAAGTAATTTCTTAATCGATCGATTGCAGATTGAGCTCCGACTGTCCAGTTAAACGATTTTTTGGTGGACAGCACTTCTGTAATGGCGAATGTTTCTTCAGCAAAGTTAAGGAATGAATTTTCTGTACCAACCGCATACGCCTAAGAATCCTCTGATTTGTTTTTAGGTTTTTGGGAGTTGGCTAGCTAAGAATACAGGAGATTTTTGATGATCCTAGATAGTTGATTTTTGTAACACAAGACTGACTCTTTGACAGGTTTAATGTGAGATTAGCTTTTCTAAACTGCTCTGCTAATCTTACCAATACTGAAAGATGTTCCGAAAAGGTTTCCGAAACTATACACAGGTAATCAATGTAGCCATACATATACATACACAATAACGCAGATCAGGGGGAATGAGATCATCCATCAGACGGCACATTGTGGATGGAGAATTACATAGCCCAAATGGCATTACCGTAAATTGATAAAGTGGTCTTCCAGGCACTGTAAAGGCATTTGAATCCTCGGACAGTTTAATTTTCCAATACGCATCTTTTAAATCTAATTTGGTTATTAGGTTAGCGTTTGGAACTCTAGCAAAAATACCGTCGATGTTCTGTAAAGGGTATGCATCAGTTTTCGTAACATCATTCACTTTGCGAGCATCTAAAAATAATTGAACTTTATTGGGCTTAACTACCAATCGCATTGGCGAGCTCCAGGGACTTTTGGAAGTCTCAATCACTCCTAACTGTAGCATACGATCTATCTCGGCGTACATACGCTTTTCAACCACAGGACTAACCGGATAATATCGTTGTTTAAT